>CAUYQV010142572.1:0-19825 GCA_963574575.1 Galagoides demidoff
CCCCCACCAAAAAAAATTATCTTTTCCCCAAAGGGAGTTTTTCCCTAAAACTCTCCAGAGTTTAAGGATGCCTTTTTTCTGGCTTTGGAGGATGACAATAGTGACAAAGGGCAAGAGCCTTTCCTCTGGACCCTTGAGAGCTCTAAGACTATAAGGGTCTCAGGACTGGTGTTCTTCCTACCTACGTTTCTGCTCTGATTGAAACTTGTGCTCATGCTTGTTTCACATGTTACAAATAGTATTGTAAGAACAATGATTCAAAAGTCTGCAGAATATATTTAAAGGAAGGGTTTGGAATACTATAAGTTCAGCTTTATAGGGAATATTTTAAGTGCGGCTTTCCTGAACCTAGGAGCCATCCAAGTATCTCTTTTGATGATTGAATCAGATCACTAGGATGGGATTTTATGGGCTATCTCCTGCCCCCAGGCCCAAATTTGGCGAACATCACAAAATGAAGTCATTAAAAAAAAAGAGTCTGTGTTCTTTGAGCCTGGAAAAAGCAGACTAAATTCACTCTTCACATTTGCCTGAGGGAATGTGAAACCTTCCTGATGTACCTCCCTAGTTATCTGTGGCCTTTGCAAAATGATTGAACTCTACTTTGTGTCTCTATAGAGTTCAGGGTGGGCTTTACTACAGCAAGGTCAAGAGCAAGAAAAAGAGGGAGGAGAATTTGGCTTTTATGACTGCTTTGAAAAATAATTAGTCTATTTTTATGCTTGATAGCAAGTTTTTAGTGATTTCCAGATCCTTTTCTCTTTTCCCCACTGCAGTATCACTCTGAAGCAAAAGCATCTAACTGTGACGGTAGGCTCTGTACCCCAGTAAACAGCTCTCAGGAACTCCACTATGCTCAGCACATCAGGCCATACCGGTAGTTCTATGAAATGATCACATACACAGTATGTAAACTGAAGGAATAAACAGCACAGCATGACTGACATTTGCTATCTGCAGAACGTAGCCACCTTAAAAAAAAATGCTTCAAAAATGTATGGAGAAGAGAACTGGAAAATAGACCAATTCACAATGCCAGAGTAAAAACATAAGCAAATACAACAAAATAACATGCACTAGAAGTTATTTAAAGAAAGAGCTCATGAACAGAACGTTAAAAATAGAAACCCAAAACTAAAAATTGCACAATATGTTTCCAGCAGTATCAGATAGGGGCACAAGTGCTCTAATGAGATAAATATTCTGAATATTCTGTTCCCATAGAGAGGATGAATACATTAAGATATCAAAGTTGAAAAAATGCTAAGTTATAGAAAAGTTCGAATGACTTTTCTTCATTTCCACACTCCTGAACCAACTTGTTTAGATACATCGGAATATATCTTTAAACCTCAAAGATTATGGGCTTGACTTGCCAGTTTTATTAGTTACTGAAAATAATCAAATTTGCTTTCTGATTTATGCTTCAGGCATTTGTGACAGTCATGAAGGTTCATCTTTCCACCTAAGTGTGGCTATTTGTGCATGTATACTGAAAATCTCATATCTGGGCCTACAG
Source organism: Galagoides demidoff (assembly GCA_963574575.1). Classification (NCBI taxonomy): domain Eukaryota; kingdom Metazoa; phylum Chordata; class Mammalia; order Primates; family Galagidae; genus Galagoides; species Galagoides demidoff. The sequence continues at coordinate 1,520 of CAUYQV010142572.1, forward strand.
CAGCATCTGGACTACCAGTTCCACCACCGGGAAGCCACTCTGGGACAAATACTTTAGCGGTGAGCTGGTTATACACTTTTTCTTTTTGTGTGTGTCAACAATTATCAGCAAAGCGTTGCTATAGCTGTAAAGGCAGAAAGCCGTAAACAGAGTTATGTATTTTGACACTGAATTTGGTGCATGGCCCACTTACATAACAGGAGAATGGCAGAAAATAATAATTCTACCATTTTGGTCTCATGTCAATAATATACTTCTCTCTCCTATGCTCTGAAAGAAAATCCCGGATGATTTATGGGCCTATATTTTGAATTTACTGTTTTTATTTATTTGGAAGAAATTTAGTAGAAGCTAAATAAGATTGCTGAAATTAACTTGCTTTTCTTGGTAAACCCTGGGCAGTAAAAATTTGTGTTTTTAAGTCATACAGTACAAAATAATCAGAGGTTCTGAGAGTGCACATGCTGTTTATTACCTTGGAGGCACAAATCAAGATTAAGTTAGTTGGAACAATAGTGGAGCAAGATGGCAGACCAGAGACAACCCCTTTGTAGCCATATGTGGTGAAATTGAAGAGAAACAACTCCACCTGCCTCTGCCTCGTGGGCCCTGCCCAGAAACATCACGTAAGGGGCACAGGGAAGCAGCAGGAGCAGTGGAGAACCCACATAGAGGGTAAGACCTTGCATGGTGGCAGAGGCTGGCCATTTTGGCAGTTTTCAGACAGAGAGGGCCTGCCCTGAAGACCATTTTCTTAAATGACCTAGGCATCTGATGGAGTTACCTTGGGATTGCTTGAACAGTGCACAGTAGCTGGGACTGAGACACGGGGTAGAGTGGAGCTGCTGTTGTTCAGCTGCAGCTGGTGAAGCCCTCCTGGGAGAGCTGCCATGAAGGATCAGCCCTCATGGTTCTAATGTGAGGCCAGTTCTGGCATGCCTGATGAGCTTGGGCAACCACCCAGGGGGAGATTTGAGGGACACATGCTTTCCTGGGAAAGCTACTCTGTGGCCAAGGATCGCGGTTTGGAAAGGTTGAGTGTTGTTTTTTAAGGGGGCTGAGGAGAGATTCAGGCTCCCAACCCTGTGGGGATTGACAGAAAGGAAATCAGGAAGATGGGACCAGGTCTCCTCAGCAAGACAGAAGTTTCCAGCCTCCATTTTATACAGCTATGTCAGTGTTGTGATTAGCATCTCATACCCTAGGACATCCCTTGTTGTCCAGGCAATATATATATCGTATATGTACATATATAAATATATTCCTTTTAAAAACTTTTTTCAACACTTTTCCCCTAGACTTTTCTTTTTTCTTTTTTGTAATTATAATGTTTCATTGTTTCCTTCTTCATTGGTACAGATTTGCTAGTTTTTCAGCTCCTGTTACTCTTTTGCCCCTAATTTTATCTCTGAAGGCTTTTTGTTTAGTTTTATAGTATGTTTGTTTGTTTTTATACAGTGTCTCATTTTGTTACCCTTGGTAGAGTGCTATGGCATCATAGGTCACAGCAACCTCTAAACTCAAGCTATTCTCTTGCCTCAGCCTCCCAAATAGCTAGGACTACAGGTGCCTGCCCTAATGCCCAGCTATTAGTAGAGATGAGGTCTTGCTCTGGTTCAGGCTGGTCTTGAACCTGTGAGCTCAGCCAATCCATCCACCTCAGCCTTCCAGAGTGCTAGGATTACAGGCATTAGCCACCACTCCTGGTCCCAGTTTTATGGTATCTTTATTTTTACATTTTTATTTCTTCAATAACAAGGGCTCTATTTTCACTACAATTTTCCTACCCCTTTTATTCTCTCTTTCCTTTCCATTTCTCTTGTATTCTCCATTTTTAAAAAGATTTTCTCCTTTTCTTAACTTTCACACATAAATTTCTCAAATAACAACTAAGATTACCCCCCCATTTTTTTGCAGTTTTTGGTCATGGCTACCTCTGAAACTTTGAACCTGCTACCTCTGGCATATGGGGCCGGTGCTCTACTTCTTTGAGCCACATGGAGTTGCCTTGGGATTGCTTGGACTGATGTAGCTGGGACTGATGTACCCCCCCACACACCTTTTTTTACACTGTACATAATTTTATTTTCAATTCTCTTAATATGGTCTTATTACTGGTTTTTTTTCTAATTTGTTTTATTATTTGTCAATCTGAATTCAATTTATGGCACAGAGTTTCACTCTGAGGCCTGGGCTAGAATGCCACAGCAATGTTCTGGCTTATGGAGACTTTGATCTACTGGTCTAGGGGTCCTTTAGTTTTGGCCTTTGGAAGCACACAAGTGGCAAATTGCTGCTCTTTTTTTTTCCGGTTTTTATTTTATTTCTCTATTTGGTGAAGGTGGGATCTTGTTTCTTTTGAGGCTGGCAAGGAGCTCCTGACCTTGAGGGAGCCACCCAGCCCAGCCTCCCAGAGCCTGGAAATTGAGGATGTGGGTCAAAGCAAACAAAGGGGAATTTATAATATGGATAATAAAAACAATGCAGGAAATTGCTGATAAAGTGGAAAGTAACCAAAAAAAAAAAAATCCAAAACATAACCAAATAAGAAATGAAAGATATGAAAACTATAGAAAGGATATAGCAGAGCTTAAGGAATTGAAGCAGTCAATCAGGGAACTTAAAGAGGGAGTAGAAGGATCAATAACAGATTAGACCATGGAGAAGAAAGCATCTCAGAGCTGGAGGATAAAGTTCTTTAGCTAACTCAGGTAGTTAAAGAGACAGAAATAGAGAGAGAGAAAGCAGAGTGTTCACTCACAGAATTATTGGACTTCATGAAGTGTTCAACCATATGAATTATAAGTATCCCAGAGGGGAATAACCTCCACAGAGGAACGGAAGCTCTACCAGACGATACCATAAATGAAAGCTTCCCAAGTATCACCAAAGATTCTGACACATTTCTCTTAGAGGGATATTGAACCCCAGCTTGCCTTGACTATAGCAGAGCTTCTCCAAGACACATCATCATGAATCTGTCCAAAGTCAAGATGAAAGAAAAGATTTTGCAAGGAGCCCGGAATAAGCACCAGTTGACCTAGAGGGAAAATCCATCTGGGTGACTGTGAACTTCTCAAATAATACTTTTCAAGCCAGAAGAGAATGGTCATCTACCTTTAACCTTCTTAAACAAAACAACCATCAGCCCAGAATTCTATGTCCTGCTAAGCTAAGTTTTGACATTGATAGAGAAATCAAATCATTTACTGATATGCAAGAATTGAGGAGGTTTGCCACAGGATCAGCTTTCTAGAAAATACTGAGACCTATTCTACAAACTGACCATCTCAATGGACCGCTAGCAAACTAAACACTCAGAAACTAAAGGACAAAACCTAGTTTCCACAATGATGCAAAAGATAAAACTAACTGATAGACTTTGATGAGATAAGATGAACAGAATTTCACCCCACTTATCAATTCTTTCAGTAAATGGCTTGAATTATCCACTGGAGAGGCACAGGCTGGCTGATTGGATAAAAAAGGACAAGCCATCTATATTCTATCTACAGGAAATATACATTGCCTCAAAAGACAAAGCAAGACTCAGGGTGAAGGACTGGAAACAATATTTCAGGCAAATGGAAATCAGAAGAAAGGAGGGGTTGCAAACTTATTTTCAGATACAAATGGATTTAAACCAACTAAAGTAAAAAAAAAAAAACAAAGATCTACACTTCATATCAGCCAAGGGAACAATACAACAAGAGGATAGGATATTTCAGTTCTCAATATTTATGCACCCAACCTAAATGATTCTAGATTTATGAAATAGATCTTAAGTTGCTTGAGCAATATGATATTCTGTAACACCATAAAAGTATGGGACCTTAACATTCCTCTTACAGAGCTAGACAGATCCTCTAAACAGAAACTAAACAAAGATACAAGGGACTTAAACATGACCCTAGAACAATTGTGTTTAATGGATATATATAAAACACACCATCCCAAAGCTAAGGAGTACACATTCTTCTCATCAGCCCATCAGCCCATGGAATAGTCTCCAAAATAGATCATATCGTAGGACACAAATCAAACCTCAACAAAATCAAAAGAATTGGAATTATACCTTGTATCTTCTTAGACCATTAGACAATAAAGGTGGAACACAACTCCAACAAAAATTTTCATCCCCCACAAACAAATGGAAACTAAACAACCTTATCCTTAATGAAAGCTGGGTCAAGGAAGCAATAAAGGAGAAAATCATTAATTACCTTGAACATAACAATGATGAAGATATAAGTTACCAAAACCAATGGGACATACAAAAGCAGTCTTAAGAATGAAATTTATCACATTAGATGCCAACATCCAAAAAAACAGAAAGAGAATACATCAACAATCTAATCAATCATCTTAGAGAAATGGAAAAGGGACAGCAATCCAATCCCAAACCTAGCAGAAGAAAAGAAATAACCAAAATTAAATCAGAAGTAAAAGAAACTGAAAACAAAAGAATCATTCAGAAAATTAATGAAACAAAAAGTTGGTTCTTTGAAAACATAACAAAAATTAATAAAGCATTGACCAGATTAACCAGAAATAGGAAAGTAAAATCTTTAATAACATCGATCATAAACAAAAATGGAGAAATCACAACTGATACCACAGAAATACAAGAGATTATTTCTGACTACTACTAAAAACTCTATGCACAGAAATTTGACAAGGTGGAGGAAATTGACCAATACCTGGAATCACACCATCACCCTAGACTTAATCAGGAAGAAATAGATCTCTTAAACAGATGAATATCAAGCACTGAGATTACAGAAACATTAAAAAAAAAAAAAACAAAAAAAACTTCCAACAACAACAAAAAGCCTGGGACCAGAAGACTTCACATAAGAATTCTATTAAACCTTGAAAGATGAGATTACTACAGAACCTATTTTGAAACACTGAGAAGAATGAAACCTTCCCTATCATGTTCTATGAAGCAAACATCACCTTGATTCCAAAATCAGGAAATGCCCCAACTAAAAAGGAGAACTACAGACCAATTTATGTAATGTATACTGATACAAAAATACTCAACAAAATCTTTGGTAATAGTTTGCAGCTACACATTAAAAAAATTATACATCATGATCAAGTAGGCTTCATCCCAGGGATACAAGGCTGGTTTAACATATGCAAATCCACAAATGTAATTCATTATATCAATAGAAGCAAAAGACCATATGCTCCTCTCAATAGATGCAAAAAAAAGCATTTGACAAAATTCAGCATCCTTTTCTAATAAGAACACTTAAGGAAATAAGCATAGGTGGCACATTTATTAAGTTGATTGAAGCCAACTATGACCAACCCACAGGTACCATCATACTGAATGGAGTAAAACTGCAATGAAACCTCAATGAAATCAAAAGAATTGGAATTATACCTTGTATCTTCCACTTAGGATTGGAAGCAGACAAGGAAATCCACTATCAGCTACCATCATACTGAATGGAGTAAAACTGCAATCAAACCTCAACAAAATCAAAAGAATTGGAACTATACCTTGTATTTTCCACTTAGATTTGGAAGCAGACAAGGAAGTCCACTATCACCACTACATAGTGCTGGAAGTTCTAGCCAATGTAGTCAGGCAAGAGAAGGAAATATAAAGTATTCAAATGTATACAGAGGAGGTCAAACTCTCACTCTTTGCTGATGATAAGATCTTATACTTAGATTACCCCAGGGACTCAACCACAAAATTCCTGAAAGTGGTCAGGAAATATGTCAATGTCTCAGGATATAAAAATCAATGTCCACAAATGAATAGCTTTTGTATATGCCAATAACAGCTACGTTGAGAAGCAAATGAGGGACATAATCCCCTTCACAGTACCTTCAAAGAGAATGAAATACTGCGGAATATGTAAAAGAGGTGATGGATCTTTACAATGAGAATTAAGAAACCCTAAGAAAAGAAATAGCAGAAGACATTAACAAATGAGAGAACATACCATGGTCTTGGCTGAGAAGAATCAACATTGTTAAAATGTCTACTCTACCCAAAGCACTCTACACATTCAATGCAATCCCCATTAAAATACCAACATCATACTTTGAAGAACTGAACAAAATAGTACTTCATTCTGTATGGAATGAGAAAAAAAAAAAAACCCCGAATATTCAAGGCAATTCCTAGTAATAAAAACAAAGCTGGAGGCATCCTCCTACCATACTTCAGGCTGTATTACAAGTTTACAGTAATCAAAACAGCATGGTATTGGCACACACACACACAAAAGAGACATAGATATATGGAACATAATAGAAAACCAAGAGATGAAACCAGTCTCTATTTGCCAATTGGTCTTTGATAAACCAGACAAAAGCATACAGTGGGGGAAATAATCCCTATTCCAACCAATGGTGCTGGGAAAACTAGATAATCACACGTAAAAGACTGAAACTTGACCCGCACCTTTCAACACTTACAAAAATTGACTCAAGATGGATAAAAGATATAAATCTCAGACATGGAGTGATAAAAGACTTAGCAGAAAGTGTGGGAAAAACTCTTGAGGAATATGGACTGGGAAAACATTTTATGACAAAGACTTCAGCAGTCATCATCACCACAACAAAAATAAATAAACTGGACTTAAATAAGCTGAAAAGCTTCTGCACAGCCAAGGACATAAGTAAACCCAAAAGACAATTTTCAGAATGGTAAAAGATGTTTACAGTTTAAAGATATCCAATCTTCTTGGATGAGGACAGACAAATGCCTAACAAACATTTTGAAAAATGCTCATCATCTCTGATCATCAGAGAAATGCGTATCAAAACCACCCTGAGTTATCACTAACCCCAATGAGAACAGCCTACATCACACGGTCTCAAAGCTACAGAAGCTGGTGAGGATGTGGAGAGAAGGGAACACTTTTACACTGCTGGTAGGACTACAAACTTATACAACCTTTTTGAAAAGAAGTATGGAAAATCCTTAAATAACTGAAATTAGACCTCCCAAGATTTGATCCTGCAACCCCATTAGTAGGCATCTACCCAGAAGATAAAAAAGTCCTTTTATCTTAAGGAAATTTGCACTAGACTGTCTATCACAGCTCAATTTACAATCGTTCAAATGTAGAAAAAACCTGAATGCCCACCAACCCAGAATTGGATTAACACACTGTGGTATATGTACACCATGGAATATTATTTAGCCATTAAAAAGATAGAAACTTTACATTTTTTCTATTAATCTGGATGGTGTTGGAACACATTCTTCTTAGTTAAGTATCAGAAGAGTGGAGAAGCAAGAATGTACTCAGTTCTAACATGAAGCCAATAAATCAGCGGTTGTCAATCTGTGGGTCATGAACCCTTTGTTCTATTCATAACAATGCAGCAATTAGGAAGGTTGAGAACCACTGTAATAGAGGATCTATTACATCCACTTAAGATTAAAACGCAAATCAAGGTGGGATGGTGGAGGAATGATAGAGCAGGGTGAGGGGAGGCGGGAGGGGGATTGGGTTGTTCTCACTAAATGGATACAGGGTTAGGGTGTATGGTACACCTCTTGGGGGCAGGACATAATTATAAGAGGACTCTACCTAATAAATGCAACCATCGTAGCCTAATTCTTCATACCCTTAATTATCCTGAAACATTAAAAAAAAAATACTAAATTGGTTATGAAGCCAGAAGTCTTAGCTCACAAACAGAAGATCCATTTTCATCTGAAACTATTTTGTACAGAAATTAGCATAACAGATTGAATATTAAATCAGTTTCCAATGGTTAAAGTTATTAAGATTAACTTAACCCATATAAATGACTTGCACAAATTTTCTGTGATCATACACCTTCATCTTTTCCACCTTCACATGATTGTCAAGGTTGGTTTCTCCTGATCAGGGCATCTGTCACCTGCATGCTCTCAAGTCTTAACCATGAGGAATGAAAATGGGTCAAACAACCAAGAAATACAGGAGGAATTCTTTTAGAACTGAAATTTAGTTTGGCATTAAAAGCAATCTTTAATCAGCACATTGTATGCCATAAATGCATTATGATTTAATAAAAAAAAATTAAGAAGAAAAAATAAAAATCAAACAAAAAAGCAATCTTTTCTTATTTTAATTGTCCCCTTTCATTCCTCTCAGATACATTTTCAAGTTTCCTGAATATGCTTAACCTAGTCACACCTTTCAATTTACTTTGCTTAAGTAACATATGTAGAACAGTAGTACATCATTTAATTAGAAGAAACTCCAAAAAAACAATAGAGAAAATATCTTTAGGGCATGGGTAACTGAGATGCAAAATGAAAATAAAGATTAATTGGCAATATTTTCTTTGTAACCATAAACACTCCAAATTACTTTAAGTTTGCATGTAAATTGATCCATGCTATTTTATATTCAGTAATAAACTATATAAAATTCATAATAACAATCAGAAACAAACAAAGAGACCACCCCAATATTGGACCTGATATAGCCGATGTTTGGAACTGAATTGCTTTACCTTTCCAAAATAAACAAATAAATAAATAAATAAACAAAACTGGGATAGATGCAGCAAACATCAGAAAGTGTCAGAATCTAACAGACGAACAGGAAGTCGGGACCTTTTCTTTTCTTTTTTTTGCTCCTTTTGGCCGGGGCTGTGTTTGAACCCACCACCTCCAGGCATATGGGGTTGGTGCCCTACTCCTTTGAGCCACAGGCGCTGCTCCCTTTTCTTTTCTTTCTTTCTTTCTTTTTTTTTTTTTTTTTAAAACTACTATCCTCATTAGCAGGAAAGTAACATTCAAAAATAAAAATCAAGGAAAAGCAGCACCCACTTAAGGGATGACATGGCTTTACGTCCAAGTCTGTTTCCTACAGAGATATTAGGCCCCCTGTGTTATGAAGGATTGCTGTAAGTGCCTTAAAAATTGGAGTGCATCTCTCTCCAAAGCCCCTAAATGCCACTTTCCCTAATCTCAAACCAGCCGACGAACAAACTTATGTACTAGTGAAGCAGCAAGTAACCTAGACCTAGATAAACACACGGAAGAACCAGACATCATTCTGATTTCAGTCCTTCAGTAGGGGAGGACTAGAATTGTAATCCATAAACAAGATTATGCAGTTAACCATTTAGCCATACATGTTTTCCATTTTTGCATTAGGTTGAAAATAGTCACAATAGATTTCACTCAAAAATAATAAAGCCTTTTGTGCATTGCAGCCTCTAAGTAACATAATTTAAGGTGAGACCCTTGCATTTAAATTGCTGGCTTACAAAGAAAGAAATCCCTTTCATATAAGACTCTGTGAAATAATAAGCATCCGATCAAGATATGTACAAATACTGCATGTGCACTACCCAACAATAATAAAATGGCAAGAACAGAAATAACATGAAAAGATGACCCTGGAGGCTAGATGGCTAATGCTCTGTTTTGGATCATGAACATGCGTGTCATGTTATCATCTATTCAGTCTGTCGGCTGCATCCACACTAGCAAGGGAGAGATCTGCCTGGAGAACCAGAGCTCTTCCCAGTCTCTCCTCCCAGGCTGCTCGACACTGCAAGCTGAATTTGACTTTACCAGGAGTGGCTCAATAGACTAATCATTTATATGAGGCTCTCAGCTTGGAAAACATAAAAGGTTTATTGCTTAAGATTTTGATGAAAATCCTGAAAGCTGAAAATATAAAAATTATGTAAACTCAGAGTCATCTTTAGCCTTGATACATAAATAATTAAAACTGTTAATTCACAAAAGGTGATTACGTCGCTACACACATTTCTATTTATTAAAAATGTCACCTGTTTTCCCCCTAATTCTTCGTTTATCTGAAAAAAAGTTAAAGAAATAAAGTCATTTTGTTCTTATGCTTTTTAGGACAAAAACAATACTCTAGTTTAGCTAGATACGGTGGCTTGTGCCTTCAGTCTCAGCTGCTTGGCAAGCTGAGGTGGGAAGATTGCTTGAACCCAGAAGGTCAAGGCTACAGTGAGATGTACTCATCCCTGTGAATAAGCCACCGAACTCAAGTCTGGGCAACATAGAGAGAATTCATCACAAAAACAAAACAAAACAAAAACAACCAAAAAACTCTATATTTCAAAGTTATACATTTTCAATTAAAAGAGCAAAATTTTTTTAAAAAAGAAATTTATGTTCCCTTTTACATTTACTCTCTAGATGTAATTGACATAGCACTGACTCTTCCCCTTACATAAAACAAAATATCCTGATAAAAATGATGTAACTGCAGAGTGCTCTGCCCATCAACATGAAACGCAATTAATATGGGAGATGTTAAACTGTTAAACTAAAAACATACGGATGGATTAAACTACATATTAAACTTGTACCACTAACTGAGTGAACTAAAGGTTTTCAAATAATTTAGATATATTGGGTAGCCATAAAATCTATGTCCAATTTAAAATTGCACTCTATTTTAAATCACACACAACCTTTATGGCCACCCTATATGATTTTCCTGTTGTATCCATTCATCCATCAAATTTAAGGTGCTAGTCCTTAGGAATTTTGGCATTTCAATTCTACATTTGACGTGCAGTCTTCCTTATGACTCAACTTTGTCCTTATTTTATATATCACTTAAAGTTTATACATTAAAATCTTCAATCAGAATATTTGCAACACAATGTAATATTAAAGTATTTGCTAAATCTAGGCACTGCATTCATCTCAGCTCTGTCCAAAGCATACCAGAAGTTGGGACATTTTTTTCCCTGTTCAATATATAGATACTCCTCAATTTATGATGGGGTTCTATTCCAATAAACCCATCATAAATTGAAAATATTGTAAGTCAAAAATCCAAATATCCTAGTGTACCTTAAGTATATTCAGAACATTTCTATTAGCCTACAGTGGCTAAAATCTATCTAACATAATGCTTAACTAATAAGTGTTGAATATATTATGGAATTAATTAAATGCAGTATTTTATACTGAAAGTGAAAAACAGAATGGTTGCATGAGTACTCAAAGTATAATTTCTACTGACTACACATTGCTTTCCCACCATTGTAGAGTCAAAAAGTAGTAAGTTAAACCATTTGTAAATCAAAGACTGTACTCAGCCATCCGGTTTTTTTTTTTTTTTTTACTGTTGAGAACCATTTTATGGAATTTTGATCAATGTTACCAACTCTTTTCTTTTTCTACACTATATGTAGTTTTCAGATAATATCAACATTTACCGGAGAATCTTTAAGAATTCTACAAAGCTTGTTAATATTAATTATACTATTGAGATATTTATTTTCCCATTTTTAAAAGATATTCCTTTTTGGTATCCATTCATATTGCTAATTAATTAGAGAAAAGATTTTAATGTCCTGATGTCTGGAAAATAGTAAATAGCCAAAATGATACACTCAAATAAAAATCTGAATTCTGATACTTGCCAAGATCCAATATACAAATTATATTAATAAGCATCTGTGTTTCTCAGTTTCTCCATTAATATTTTCAGAATTATGTTTATCTACCTCACAGGAATGTTATAAGAAATAATTACCTTTGTAAAAAATCCTATGAGCCACTGATGAAAAACATTACATATGCAGAGTGCTATCTTGGTGATACTGCTGAACCAGATAAAAAGCATGTTCCTTTATTACCAGTGAGAAAATTAAATACCACCACTTCCCAGCTTGCTTCCTTAATCTCTCATATGTGCAATTAAACACTAAAACTTCATGCTTAAGAAACAAATTTCACTCCCACTAAAGTAACAGTTATTTTTAAAATATATAAACCTATACTCTAGTTTTATTAAAATCTCAACAAAAATAACATCTTCAGACCTTATTGTTTCCCCTTACTGGGGAAAAATGGTAGTTGTTCCTAAACATAAATAATCGCATTTCTGGCTGCAGTCCAAGGTGTAAGCACTTTCCTCTGCTGTCTCAGCGATTCTCCTGATGTCAAAGACACATTAAAATAAATGGGAACCATATGGCTCCTCAGCAGAATACCCGTGCTCTTACAACCAAGAGGGCAATGCAATTCATTACCACCACCAGAGAAATATTTTGAGGATGTGGAATATCTCAATGCAAAATAAAGCTGCATTAGACACAATGACAGAAGGAGACATTTGCGATTGTTCAGCTCTGCTATCCTGTTTTGCTGCTTTTTACATTTTCTCAATGTCTCCACGGGCCTCTCCTGTTAGAAGGATTAAACAGCATTTTCCACCTGCTCAATGACTTCCCAAGCAGTATTTCATCTGGTCCAACAATACAGCCCTGTCAAGCCTAATATATCATGATAATCCAGGTCAGAACATCACTTAAAAACAAGAACAAAAAACCAAAACAAAGTCTCCACACCAACAAGAGCAAGAACACTGTTCTGAGATCTCCTGAAAGTTACTCTGGAGAGCAAAACTGGACCAAAAACCATCACTTAAACTTTGGACTTTCCTAGGAAGAATGAAATCTCAAAATATGCTTTTTTTGTTTGTTTGTTTTTAATTATCACTAGCCTAAAATGTCTTTATTATATTTATCCCAAATAATAACCTAAATCATTTAAAACACAAAAGGAGGAGGGAGGCAGGCAAGGTGGCTGAGGGAAGCCAGCTTTTGGCAGAGGTTCCTGTCCAGAGGGAGAAATAATGACCAGAAATAACCCAATAAAGTGGAAGAACAGAAGCTGAGCTGAGGAAGAGGATCAATAGGTTTGCATTACCCCTACTGCGACAAGCTGGGACTCCAAGGAGACAAATTTCAGGTACACAAATTTTGTAAAAAGAGGATGGGAAACCTTCTCCTCCCCCCAGGAGAGTGGCTTAAGGTGCGTAGAGAACAGAAGAACTTTTGTTTCACCAAAGAGGAGAGAACCACTGAGGGCTGGGACTCCCTTCATGGAGAGATACTGCTGTCTCTTGCCTGGGCCAAAAGTTGATCTAATGTTTTCCCTACCATTGTAAACTCCCAATCCACCCCTCCGCCCTCTCCTGGCAGTCTGGAAGGCTACCTCCTGCAAAATCCTGAGCATTTGGTAGATTTTTAATAATGTAGGACACCTCATGAGCTGTGGGACAGTTGTGCTGAAACCATAACTTTAATACAGGTGAAGAGTCACAAGGGGAGAGAGACTTGCCCCATGTTGGTAAGAGCATTGCTCAGCTCCCATGCTACTGACCATGGTGGACTGTGGCCCACTGGCTTCCCAGCTCTGCAGCCCACCATGGGCCACTAGGCTCCCTGCCAGGCTTCTGTGACCCTTGCAGCTGGTGGCAATGCTCTCCAGCTCACCACCAGCTCCTGTGACCTTAACATAGCACCAGTGGAACCACCTCCACAGTGCCACCCCTGACAGTGGTGGCAGCTCTATGGTCCCCCCTACTGGGTTCAACGTGAGCTGCCAGTGGACCCCCACTGCCTAGATGGTGAAGACCTTTTGAACTCTCCCACCTGATCTGTGTTTGTGTTGACCAGGACAATTGGTTTGGAACTCTTGACCTGGGCCCATCACCTAGGGATCCACCAAGGTTATACCCTGGTTGTGTTGTTGTGGGAGTGTGGAATTCTCCCCTTGCAGTTGTCGCCTGTGGGGGAGGGCGGATGTCTTAGTTGTTTATATATCTCCACAGCTAAGATTTCAGCCCAAAGCCACTGATTCACTAGGATTTGACAGAGACTAACTGAATACCGGTCAGCACCATCTAGCCCCACCACACCAAGCAGGTGCCCAGAGTTTCAGGCAGTAGTTCTGAATGGGACTTTTGTAAAGCTGTAAGGGAAAAGCCTCAATCACCAGTCCTGGTTCTTCGGTAAAGGGCTGCTCAATTACAACTCTAGGAGCCCTCAATTCAATTTCACCTTGCCAGCTTCTCTAGCCAAATGGTGAAAAATAATCATGGGGAAGAATCAGTGGAAAAACTCTGGCAACGTGAATAATCAGAGTAGATCAACTCCTCCAAGGAATGATAAAGAAGACGCAACAGAAGATCCCATTCATAAATAAATGGCTGAGATGTCAGAAATCAAATTCAGAATTTGGATTGCAAATAAGATTAACAGTATGGAGGTAAGATGGAATTAGAAATTCAAGGAGCAATTCAAAAGTTGTCTCAAGAATTCAAGGAATTCAAAGACAAAATCACTGAAGATCTGAACACATTTGAGGCAAGAACTTGCAGCCCTCAAAGATCTGAGAAAGACAGTAGAATCCCTCAGTAACAGAACAGAGCAGGCAGAAGAAAGGACATCTGACATTGAAGACAAAGCTTTTCAATACTCCCAAATGCTCAAAGGGGAAGAGAAGTGAAGAGCAAAAATGGATCATTCCCTGAGAAAATTGTGGGACCACTCCAAAAGATCAACATTCACCTCATAGGAGTCCCTGAAGGAGAAGAGGATGGTCCAAAAGGCACAGATCCTCTACTCCAAGAGATGATTAAGGAGAACTTCTTAAGCATGGCAAGAAATACTAAAATTCAGATAGCAGACAGTTTCAGAACCCCAGCACAACTCAACCCAAATAAAGCATCTTCTAGACACATTGTAATTAACTTCACCAAAGTTAATATGAAGGAGAAAATCCTGCAAGCATCCAGATGTAAGAGAATCATAACCTACAAGGGGAAGAATACTAGAATGACTGCAGATGTTTCATCAACCTTCAATCTCCTGAAACAAAACAACTTTCAGCCCAGGATCCTGGGTCCAGCTAAATTGAGCTTCGTTTATGATAGAGAAGTTAAATATTTTAATGACATACACATGTCAAAGAAATTTGCCATAACCAAACCAGCTCTTCAGGATATCCTCAGACCCATCCTCCATAATGACCAGCATAATGCTCTACCACCAAAGTAAACTCACTCTGAAATTCTTGACCAAATCCCAATTTCTACAGTGGTGAAAAGATTCAAAATGTCCACTGGACTTTTGAAAAACTTGACACCCAAAATACTACCAGGCCTATCAATACTCTCAATTAATGTGAACAGCTTAAACTGTCCTCTTAAGAGGCACAGGTTGGCTGACTGGATACAAAAATTCAGGCCAGATATCTGCTCCATAAAAAAATCACATCTTACCTTAAAGGATAAATATTATAGACTTGGGATGAAGGGATGGGCATCTGTAATCCAGGCAAATGGAAATCAGAAAAAAGCAGGGGTGGCAATTTATTTGCAGATACACAGGCTTTAAACCAACAAAAGTAAGGAAACGCAAGGATGGTCACTTCATATTTGTTAAGGGAAACACTCAAAATGATGAGATGTCAATTAATAACATTTATGTGCCCAGCAAGAATGCTCCTCAATTTGTGTGGAGAACCTAACAGTCATGAGCAATTTAATATCTTCCAGCACCATAATAGTTGAAGATTTTAACACCCCTTTGGCAATGTTGGATAGATCTTCCAATAAGAAACTAAGCAAAGAAATTTTGGACTTAAACTTCACCATACAATAATTGAATTTAATAGACATCTACAGAACATTTCATCCTAACAAAACTAAATACACATTCTTCTCATCAGCCCATGGAACATCCTCCAAAATTGATCATATCTTAGGTCATAAGACTAACCTCAGCAAATTTAAAAGTATAGAAATTATTCCTTATATTTTCTTGGAGGATCACACAATAAAAGTTGAACTCACCAATAACAGGTATCTGCATACTCACACAAAGACTATGAAAGACTATGGAAACTAAATGATGAATGATACCTGGGTCATAGATGAGATTAACAAGGAAATTGCCAAATTTTTGGAATAAAACAATAATGAAGACACAAACTATCAGAACCTGTAGGATACTGCAAAGACAATCCTAAGAGGGAAATTTATAGCATTACAAGCCTTCTCAAGAGAATGGATAGAGAGGAAGTCAATAACTTAATGGGACATCTTAAGCAATTGGAAAAGGAAGAACATTCCAATCCCAACCTCAGCAGAAGAAAAGAAATAACTAAAATTAGAACAGAATTAAATGAAATCAAAAACAAAAGAATTATTCAAAAGATCAATGAATCAAAAAGTTGATTTTTTTGAAAAATTCAACAAAACTGATAAACCTTTGACCAACCTAACCAAAAATAGAAAGTTAAAGTCCATAGTATCAATCAGAAATGACAAAGGTGAAATAACAATAGGCACCTCAGAAATTTAAAAAATCCTAATGAATACTATAAAAAAATTTATTCTCAGAAATATGAAAATCTGAAAGAAATTGACCAATATCAGAAGCACTTCCTAAACTTAATCAGAAAGAATTGGAAATGCTGAACAGACCTATATCAAGTACTGAAATAGAATCAACTATGTGAAATCTCCCAAAAAAGAAGAGTCGGGGACCAGATGGCTTCACATCAGAATTCTACCAAACCTTTAAAGAGGAACTAGTACCTATATTACTTAAACCTTTTCCGAAACTTCAAAAAAGTAGGAATACTTCCCAACACATTCTGTGAAGCAAATATTACCCTGGTCCCCAAACCAGGAAAAGACCCAACAAGAAAACTATATACCAATATCTTTAATGAACATAGATGCCAAAATATTCAATAAGATCCTAGCAAACAGAATCCAGCAACACAACAAATGAATTATACACCATGACCAAGTGGGTTTTATCCCAGGGTGTCAAGGTTGGTTCAATATATGTAAATATATAAATATAATACATCATATAAACCAACTAAAAAACAAAGACCATATGATTCTCTCAATAGATGAAGAAAAAGCTTTTGACAATATCCAGCATCCTTTCATGATCAGAACACTTAAGAAAATAGGTATAGAAGAGACTTTTCTTAAACTGATAGAGGCCATCTACAGCAAACCCACAGCCGCCAACGTCATATTGAATGGGGTAAAATTGAAAACATTTCCACTCAGGTCAGGAACCAGGCAAGGTTGCCCATTGTCTCCACTGCTTTTTAACACTGTAATGGACATCTTAGCCATTGTAATCAGGGAAGAGACGGCGATCACAGGTATACAAATAGGGTCAGAGGAGATCAAACTTTCACTCTTCACAGATGATATGACTTTGTACCTTGACAATCCCAGGGACTCAACCACAAAATTCTTAGAAGTGACCAAGGAATACAGTAGCATCTCAGGATACAAAATCAATACTCGCAAATCAGTAGCTTTTATATATACCAGTAATAGTCATACCGAAGAAACAGTCAAGGACTCTATTCCCTTTACAGTTGTGCCAAAGAAGATGAAATATTTGGGAATTTACCTAACAAAGAATGTGAAAGATCTCTATAAAGAGAATTATGAAACTGAGAAAAGAAATAGCTGATAACATTAGCAAATGGAAAAACATAGCATGCTCATGGCTAGAAAGAATCGACATTGTTAAAATGTCCATATTACCCAAAGCAATTTACAAATTCAATGCAATCCCTATCAAACCAAGCACCATCATCATACTTTAAAGATCTGGAAAAAATAGTACTTCATTTTATACGGAACCAGAAAAAACCTCTAATAGCCAAGACATTACTTAGAAATGAAAACAAATCAGGAGGAATCATGCTACCAGACTTCAAACTATACTATAAATCTACAGTGATAAAAACAGCATGGTATTGGCACAAAAATAGAGAGGTAGATGTATGGAACGGAGTTGAAAACCAAGAGATGAACCCAGACACTTATCATTATTTGATGTTTGATAAGCCTATCAAAAATATAAATTGGGGGAAAGATTCCCTATTTAACAAATCATGCTGGGAGAATTGGCTGGTGACTTGTAGAAGATTGAAACTGGACCCACACCTTTCACCATTAACAAAAATTGACTCTCACTGGATAAAAGATTTAAAGTTAAGACATGAAACTATAAAGATTCTTGGAGAGAGTGCAGGAGAAACACTTGAATAAATTGGCCTGGGAGAATACTTTATGAGGACGACCCCCCAGGCAATTGAAGCAACACCAAAAATACATTACTTGGATCTGATCAAACTAAAAGCTTCTGCATAGCCAAGAACACAGTAAATAAAGCCAGCAGACAGCCTTCAGAATGGGAGAGGATATTTGCAGGTTATGCTTCTGACAAAGGTTTGATAACCAGAATTCCCAGAGAACTCAAACTTATTAACAAGAAAATAATAAGTAATCCACAGATTTCATTGTGGGCACAAGGGACTTGAATAGAAGCTTCTCTGAAGATGATAGGCACATGGCCTACAGACACATGAAAAAATGTTCATCATCTTTAATCATCAGAGAAATGCAAATCAAAACCACTTTGAGATATCATCTAACTCCCATAAGACTGGCTTACATAACAAAATCCCACAACTACAGATGTTGGCATGGC
>CAUYQV010142574.1:0-22611 GCA_963574575.1 Galagoides demidoff
AATGGAAGAAGAAGTATCCAATGTACTCAACACTATTATGAAACTAATTGTTAGCTATCTTAGGAAAGCTACAATCCAAATGGAGCCCTAGACTATGGGGAAAGGGGAGGGGGGAGGATGGGTGAAGAGAATGATATTGTGAGGATCATGCCTATAATTTATCCTATTAGGGTACATGTGAATTTGCCTAAAGGTTGAATATAAATGTCTTAACACAACAGTTATGAGAAAGACATGATGGCTATGTTAGCCAGTTGGATGAGAGTTTCCCAAACTGCATATGGAAGCAACACACTGTATCCTATGAGAGAATTAATGTACACAATTATGATCTAATAAAAAAAAAAAGAAATAGCTTGATGAGAATATCCCGCCTAGAGTCTCTGAAGTGAAAGGTCGAGTTAAACAGCCACTTCTTCATCCTTTTTAGCCTTGGGAATTGTGTAGTGTGGGTGCTTTTACCATCTGTGTGGATCTTCTACTGCAACGGGCAGAAACTTTGGTAAGTGCAGGTGTTTCCCTCCCGCATCCCTGCATCATCCCACCGCCGGATTTTCACTGAGTCTTCAGAGCAGGTTTCAGATGGCAGAAATCATTGTTTTATTATTTTTTTTTTAAATTGCATTCAGCCCATCTGAGTGTAGCGATGTGATAAAGCTGAAATAGAATGGGCACCACTGATGGGCCTTTGTCACTAATGCAGTGGGAAATGGCTGGGGAGAATAAGCCCCCCTCGCAGTCAGACGCAGCCACGGTCTCAGGCAATAAAGTGTAGCAAAGCCCAGAAATGGGCACTCATAATAAAACCCGAGGGAACCCCAGCAATTTGGTTCTTTTCTTCTATTAAGAAATCACTTCAGTTCTTGGTTGTTTGGGGAAGATATGTGTTTTTCCCCCTCCCCTTCAATTTGATGTGCTCATGGCCGCTGCTGTGGTTTACCATGTGAAGGATGGGTATTTCAAGGAATGACCCACATCGGTATTATATTTATTACCTCATAATGTGGCTATTGGAGTTCTGATGTTCACACTCTAAAAAGCTCACTGGGAAGATTTCTGCCTGTCCTAGAAATGTGAGTGGACCAAATGCTCTCCGCAGGAACCTGGCAGCTCGCGGCTCCAAGAAGCAGGAGGCAACAGATGTCTCCGTATTTTCTGAAATTCCTTCTTTATCTATGCTTTCTCTTAAGTAGTGCTCGAAATGCTTTTATAAAGCAACGGGTCAGTTCAAAACTTTATTTAGGCTGGAAGCGTCATTATTTTGGAGGCACTGTTGGCTGGTATCAGCTGGAGGCGATGTCGCCGTCTCCTGAGAAGTCGAGCTTTCAGGTCGTTACCTCGATCAGATGCAAAAGGCATCTGCCAGTTACTCTAACTGCCCCTGCAACTCTGAAATGAGTGTCTCTATCCTGTGATGAGGAAAAGTGTGAGAAAACGCACTTATGGAAGCTGTAAATCCCACAACGCCATGGAGACCAGGCTGGAAAAGCAGCACGAGGACCTGTGGCAGTGGCCTCAGCAACCTCACACAGATTTAGGAAATACCGTGGGACTGGCAGATTAGAAGGTAGGCATCTAGAGGACGGTTGGCACAAATAACTCCTCAAGGTGGTTCCAGAGTGAAGCTTAAAAATGGTGGTAACTTCAAGGCAATTCTGCCTCTCTAAAAAACGAGGGTGAACGAGAGCTCACAGTGCTTTGCACAGGCCTCACTAGTCATTATCGTAGTCATTTTTATTTTTCACTTTTTGGTTCTATAGTATGCCAAAGGACAGGGGAAAAATAACAGGAGCCGCCCCAAAGTGCCATTTTTAGCTTCGTGACCCAGAGAAGAGCCCCGGCCTCTTTGAAAGTGTGGTCCTGAGAAAGGTCAGTTGAGCTGTTTTATCTCTTGTTTATTTCCCTTTCCAGAGCAATGTTTAACCTTGGCCTCCTTTTCCCTTCTGCTTTTGAAGAAGTGTTTCTGTCTCCTCAAGAAGAGCTAGGACTGGACGTTTCTAGGAGAGAGACAGTTTAAAGATCTCCTGGCTTCAAACACCAGCTGTATGTGCATTGAATTATGAATTCCAGAATTAACTAACTCCAGAACTGGCTGGTTGACTAAGTAGCCTCTGGACCCTTTGAGCACTCCCTGGAGTCCAAACGCTTCCAGAAATAGGTGGTTGTGTCAGTATCTGGGGCAGGTGCGTGCCATTCTTCTGCGGTTTGACAGTCTTGTTTATTTCATATCTGCCAGACACCTGATCTTGACCCTAAGTTGTCCTTGCGATTTGGAAGTCAAAAAAGCTATTTACCTTACAAAGAAGTGAAAAGTTACTGGTTTAAACTGTAACAGCCACCAACAAATTATTTTTAAAGCTATGCAACACATCACAGTTATTCAGATCCTCATTCTAAATAGCTATCAGATTTTCCCCTCAGGAATCATAAAATACCAACCTCTGTGTTTGAAGTTTTCTTATATCTCAATTATGGCAATATTCTCATTTCCTTTCCTTTGTAAGGACCCAGTGTCTAAAAACTGTAAGGGGAAAGCATATGTTTAAAAACAAAAGAGAATAATGTGTAAAACGTTATTTCCCTGTGAAAATACACGCATATTGTTTTCCCTTTGATCCATGTAAAAAGTTATTTTGGCAACGATTTCAGTGATGTCCCTGCTCTGTCTTTCTTTCAATCCAAAAAAATAACCCTGAAAACAAGGACATTACTTCACAAAGCATAAACACCATAGGTTCTGTTTCCTACCTTGCATTTCTTTTTATTTTTAATACATGTACATGGTGAAAATAATCCCAACAATACATTAGTAATTAAATTAAAAAATTAAACAGATCTTCTTGCCTATTTCCCATTAGCCCTTGAAATATGGTATCTTTAGTTACCCTGGTGGTTAAACAATTTCAATTACATGTGGTTACAAAGTATTTGTGTCCCCTTGACATTCTCATGTGGAAACTAGCTCTTAGTTTGAGAACATTTAGAGGTGGGACTGTTGCGGGTAATGAGCTTTAGATGAGGTCATGATTTTGAAGTCCTCATGGTGTAACCAAGCCCTTTATCCTAGGAAGAGAGAATGGAGAGCACACAGCTATTCCTGTGTTTTCTGCCCTTGATGGGCTGTAAACCATCAGTCTCACCACTGACTTCTCATCCACCAACAACTGAAGTGTTTACTGACTTCCTATTACGTAAGATGTGGGAACCAAGAATTCAGAATTCCCCCTAATCCCTGTACTTCCAAACGGGGTTAGCTATCCCATTCAATTTCAATTTAATTATTATAGTATTTATAGTTCCCCATCTGCCCATGCTTTCTTTTTTAAAAATTGAAAAAAAAGTGTCAAACTTCATACAGTTAAGACTTTGTGGTTTTATTTATTTCTAAACCAAATGGTTTGAACTGGTGGGAAAAAAATGTGAACCAGTTTTACGAAATCTGTGCCCCTTGAAAGGCAATGTTTAAAACATCAAAGTCACAGGGATTCCTTTTCTTCCTTGTCATTAATTGTTTACAGGGCAGGTCATATTTCGTTTTGTGGAAAACACCTCCGCGGCATTTGATACCCAGCAGTGCTGTTCTAGGAGAGAAATGCACATATGTTAATCCATAGACTGTTATTCAATTTATTTCACAGATGAAGAAAAAAAAAAGGCACAGGAAGAACAGTAACTTCCCAAGCCCCCACGGTGAGGTGGTAGAGCTGGGATTTGTGAGCGTCCAATCCCTTTTTATAGTTAATATTTATTATTTCTTGTTTAAGAGTTTTGTTTTGTTTTGTTTTTTTTGCCTACCTTAAAGTAGTGAAAATATTCTCGTGTTTTCTTCTAGAAGTTGTATTTTTCTACTTGAAAGTCAATAAACCACCTTGAATAGCATTTTTGGTGGCTTTCTGACACTAACTTTCTGAGGAGAGGCAGAATGATGGCCGTACTACAGGTGTGTCTTAAACTGCACAAAACATTATTTTCGGGAAAAGGCATTTGCTACAAGATTCGGCGTGTACATTAAGACGGAAGAGTTAAGGCCACTGTTTTAGACAACATAGAAATTGCACTGCTCCTGTTACTAGCATTTTTAAGAGTATAAATTTAATTTCAAATTCAAAGCACATACAATTACTTTTGGAAACCAAATCTTTAAGTTTTCATACTTTTGAATTATTATAAACTATTGGGGACAGTGACATGACTAAATTTCTGAAGCAAATGAAAAACCAAAACACTGGTAAGATCGGAAAATATGCTATTTGATGCCAGATATTTAAATGGCTAAATTTATTATTTGCCTAGTAGATACTTAGTTCAGGAATCTTAGTTAACTTTTAAAGTAGGCTAGTAAAAAATAAAAACAAAACCAAAATAACCCACAATTTAGATTGCACAAATTGAATTAATTATTGGGATGAGTCGTAAGGTCACAGGAAGGAAGCCCCCCAGTGCCCTCATGCTGCTCCGGTCACAGACAGAAGGCTGTGCTCCACTCCAGGGATCTCATTTTAGGGACAATCTTAGCAGGCAGGAGTGAGCAGCTGTAAGGCTCCCAGGGCACATGGAGAGGTCTTGCAGGTGAGCATTGAGGCTGGAGGAGAGAAGCTGAAGATGACATGGTCACCTCGGTCACCTAGAACAGTTTCCCCTGGGCACTGGCCCCTCTAAGAGCAGGGGATGTGCACACAGAGGGTGGCCGAGTCTTCAGAGGATGTGTGAGGCAGCTCCTCTGTGCTGAGGGTGGCCGAGTCCTCGAGGATGTGGTGAGGCAGCTCCTCTGTGCTGTTTCTTTCATTTTCCCAGAGCAGTCGCAATGCCTCAAAGAAAATACCTAAAATTCTCTGCTCAAAGGAGCGTCAGGAACTACATAAGACAACTGAGCACCAGGAAGGAGGGAGAAAATGGGAAAGGCTGTGCCCCATACAGGAGAGGTGGTGGAATCTGGGGGAAGGTGAGTTGGGGAAAAGGAAGGCAAGGCCAGGACACTCCCCACACGAGGGCCACGGAGGCCAGGATGGGTGCTTGCCGCGCCACCTGCCACCCATGAGTGGCAAACCCCTCCATCCCTCTCTGTGGGTACGAAGGCAGATCTCTCCCCTCTCTGGCAGTGGGAGGTCTTCCCTGATGACCTGGCAGGGGACCAGACTGGACCTGAGGGACAGCAGCCTGGGACAGGCAGGGCAGATGGACAGATGCAGTCTTTAAAGGCACAGAAAATTCTGCTGGCACTGGGAGGAAACATTCGCCCCACCATTATGCCCAGCCAGCTGTGCTGCCGCTGGGTTCTCAGAGCACTGGGCCTCCCATGAGGCAGGCGGCACGTGGGACTAGCCACCCTCAGGTGCTCATGACAGCAGCCACTCTGGGAGAAGCCTATCTCTCTTTTCACTCCAAGAACTGTGCTCTGGGCAATGTCAGACAAAGCCATGTGACGACTGTGGATGGAAGTATTCCTGAGAGGCGATCTGAATTCTACTGAATCTCGTGCTCTGAGAGGAGTATTTACCTTAAATAATATCCAAGTTGTGTGCTTGGTGATCAACTTTGAGGATCAAAGTGGAGTGTGTATTTTTGCCTAATAGTTTTACATAACCCCTGTGTACCTCCAAGGAAGGAAGCAGGACAAGTGTGGGATTTCTTTTCTCTCCCTCTTCTTCATCATGAATCAAGTCCCTGCATGAAACAAATCATTACAACAACAAGGAGTGACAGGCTGACAGCCGAGGTGGTTATTAATGGGGATGACAGCCGGCAAATCGGGAATCATGGCAGTGCGTGTCTGTGAACAGCAATTTGTGCTTAGTTGAATAACCAGGAAACTCAGGAAATCCTGGAGAAGGAGAAGGAACAAAATCAAACAGATACATTTCTATCCATCCCACAATACTCCGCGGTAATTGACAGGCGGAAGGACAGCAGCCTTCAGAACGTTCTAGCTCTTTCTTTAATTTCACTTCTTGACACACCCAGGGGTTTAAAAATCAGACCAATGAACAGGAAGCTAAAAGGCTTTCTAGTTTCCTCTTACGAGACTAGATACATGATACACAGCCCATCTAATTATTTTTTGCTATATTTCCAGGGAATTTCTGACTCAATATTATCCAGAGGATGGAATGAACTTCAGAGCAACTAGAAAGACAACTTTAAAAAGTTTCGCTATGGTTCATAATCTCAGAAATTCTGTTTTGTACACCTCAAGGGCTTGTTGGAGTTTTTCTTTGTTCTTTTTTTGTTATTTTCAAAAAGTAGCATTCACATTTCTAGTAGATGACTGTCAGAGTAGTTATTTTCTCAAAGCTACCATAGTTGTTTTTATTTTTTCCTTTTTTCTCCTTAAATTACAAATGTTGACATTCCAGTAATTAGGGAACTCCTTATTCACAGTAACCATGGAACGTTGCTGATTTCAGCCTTATCGGGACCCTCAGCAGAGCTACGAATGGCCAGCAGCGGACATGGCCCACAGAGGACAGCAAGAGGACTGTGTGGCCACTGTGTGTGCCAGGGCAGACTCAGTGGGTTGCTCACACAGGTGATGGGACTTCTGGTTTTTGCTAATGCTCCATATCTTACAAGTGCACCAGAACTGCATCTTGAGAGGAAGGTAGTTTGGTTAGTTCAAACCCAGGTTTCCCAGAAGCCCCAGTCTCACCAGCAGCAAAAGGTGTGCACATAATTTTGTCAGTAAAGCTCTTCAAAAAGAGAAAAAGGCTCCAGTTCACCTCCCAATCCTGCCATGGTGAAGATGTTTCTGCTGCTAGAAAGTTAGGTCTGTCCCCTGATTAATGACATCACTGCACAACAGTTAGACGTCCTGGCAAGGCAAGAAGAAGAAAAGCTTTGAGAAGTTTCTCTGTCCTTCTCGTGTCTCCCTGTCTTCCTGGAGGGGATGCTGAGCTTCGAATTAGGACAGCAGAAATTGTCCAGAAAAAATAAGAAAATGTTCAATAAACTCTAATCATGTTGTTGGGATGCAAATATCTTGCCAGAGGGACGTTCAGGAGAGGACCTAACATGTCATGTGCCTCAGGAAGGACGTTCAGATGGGGACCTAACATCTCATGTGCCTCAGGAAGGAAGTTCAGGTGAGGACCTAACGTCTCATGTGCCTCAGGAAGGACGTTCAGGTGAGGACCTAACATCTCATGTACCTCAGGAAGGAAGTTCAGATGAGGACCTAACATGTCATGTACCTCAGGAAGGAAGTTCAGATGAGGACCTAACATCTTATGTGCCTCAGGAAGGAAGTTCAGATGGGGACCTAACTTCTCATGTACCTCAGGAAGGAAGTTCAGATGAGGACCTAACATGTCATGTACCTCAGGAAGGAAGTTCAGGTGAGGACCTAACATTTCATGTACCTCAGGAAGGAAGTTCAGGTGAGGACCTAACATGTCATGTACCTCAGGAAGGAAGTTCAGATGGGGACCTAACATGTCATGTACCTCAGGAAGGAAGTTCAGATGAGGACCTAACATGTCATGTACCTCAGGAAGGAAGTTCAGATGAAGACCTAACATCTCATGTGCCTCAGGAAGGAAGTTCAGATGGGGACCTAACTTCTCATGTACCTCAGGAAGGAAGTTCAGGTGAGGACCTAACATCTCATGTGCCCCAGGAAGGAAGTTCAGATGAGGACCTAACATGTCATGTACTTCAGGAAGGAAGTTCAGATGAGGACCTAACTTCTCATGTGCCCCAGGAAGGAAGTTCAGATGAGGACCTAACATGTCATGTACCTCAGGAAGGAAGTTCAGATGGGGACCTAACATGTCATGTGCCTCAGGAAGGAAGTTCAGATGAGGACCTAACTTCTCATGTGCCTCAGGAAGGAGGAAGCCTTAGGTGTCCACGAGGTCAGTGGATTTTGTCATTTACCCCAGGAAGAGGAGACATCGTCATTTCCCACAGGGCTGTGAAACAATCAGACATCACCTTGTGGTGGATCATGAGAGGTCCTTGCTCCCCAGGGATGGTGGCAGGACTGCCAAGACGCATCAGACGCACAACTGTTACTCATTTCTGCTGATTCATTTGAGAAAAGATGAAAGACCTTAAAGAAATCCCAAAACTTATTTTTATTGACTTTGAAAGTAGAAAACAAATGTAGAATATGTGCAGCTGGATTAAAAACAAAAAAAGAGCCTACAGCTTTCTGGATCAGGGCTGACAGCTCACGGGCAGTGGGCAGCGAGTGTCTCACGGGCGTGGAGGAAAGCACAGGGGTCTATCAGAGGACTCTGACCTGAATGAGATGTGGGGCAGAAGGCAGAATATTGTACTACAAATGATATACGGGGGTAGCACAGAATGAAGAAAAATAATTGGAGAGATTCTAAGAAGAAAATAACAATGAAGAGAGGAGGAGTTTGAAAAAGGATGAGTATGAAGTCTGAATTACATTCTAGCACAAGGCAATGATGCTATATCATAGAGCTCACATAAGCCTTATGCCAAGGAACTCAGAATTAGAGGGAGACTATTAAAAGGAAATGGTTTCAGGTTGAGAGCAGTATTATAATCCTAGAACATCTGGGGGGCCAAGAAGGAAGGATCACGTTAGGTCAGGAGATCAAGACCAGCTGGGCAACATAGCAGGATCCCTTCTCTACAAAACCTTAAAAATTAGCTTGATGTGGTGCTGCACACCTGCACTCCCACCTACTCAGGAGGCTGAAGTAAGGGGCTTGCTTGTTAAGGCTGCAGTGAGCTATGATCCTGCCACTGCACCACAGATGGGTGACAGAGCAAGACCCTGTGTCAAGAGAAGAAGGAAGGAAGGGAGGGAGAGAGGGAGGGAAAGAAACTGTTCTAGTAGAAAGGGGAGGAAAGGGCATATCGTTCATCAGTGCAGAAATGCTCGCATTTTAGACCTGGAGAGACTGATTGCATTTCTAGGTAAGGCTACTCTGTGAGGAACCCAGGTGCTTCTCTGTAGATTCTAGTTCTTCTCTGTGAGGGAATCGTACGTAATACTCAACCTACCCAATCTGCAGGAATGTTGTAGTAAGTCAACAATTCACACAGATGTATCCAGCCTTGTGCCTGGTACACAGCAGGTGCCTAAGGTAGTAACTGCAAGAATGGGGCTAGAGAAGGTTACACTACCTCTTTCTGGGAGAAAGGCAAAGCCTCTATGCCCAGAGTAATTTCTGGAGGTGTTTCTGACTGCAGACATGCAAATTCATGCCAGAGGACTGCTGATTTGGCCTCAGTGTTGTGGGCTCGTGTCATGAGAGGATGGACGAGCAGTTTCCACTTACAGATGCGGTGATTCCAGACAAGAGCTCTGGTCAGGAGGGGTGTGCCCCACATGGATGGCAGGGACCAGCCGGATGCAGTCCTCTCTTTAGGAAGGAGAAAGGCAAGGCATCTGTAAGGGGGAGGTTTTCAGGAAGCTCCAGCTGCTGAAAGAACAAAGGGAGCAGGTGCCAGGCTAAGAAGGAGCCGTGCATGAAGCAGGAGACAGCAGGAACCACGGGCAGGGAAGATGAGGCGCCACCCAAGGGAGACACAGCCCCCAGGAGCACAGAGGCGCTGGGGCCACTGGGTCTGCTGGTGGTGACCACGTTCCCTTCACTCGGGGGATGCCAACTGGGTTTCTGTCCCTCCTTGTTACTCCGTAAGGTCGCACCATCACTGTATCCCTAGAGCAGCTCTAACGGGGTTTCTGCGCCTTACTCTGGAAGACCTTAAAACTCCTAGACCCACCATTGCCATTATGACCTGTCTAGACGGTGAAGACGCATGTCCTGACTCCGGAGAATTTCTCTTCAGTAAAGAAGATGTTAAGTTGAACAACTAATCACAGTGGGGACATAGAAGGAAAGACAGATGTAGGAATAGTCTAGATAAATTGGGATGGACATCGAGGGAAGAGAGACATTTTATACGTGAGTTTTGGAACGACTTGATGGAAAAAAGAAGCATTTTGGCTAGACCACAAGTTAGATTTGGATATAGTGCGAAGATAAGAAACGGAATAAAATGAGCCACCCTGTGGGTAAGGATGGGGGAAGGAAGAGTCTGAGGGCGAGAATGTGGGGAGCAGGGGGCAGGCAGCTCACTGGGGTGTCCGTCCTAAGTGCAAGGAGGTGCTGTCGAGAGAGGACACAGTTGTGCTCTGTGGATCTCCCTCTCTGTTTTCCTACAGCACGAGCAGGTCACGACCCCACTGTGTGCAGTCACCACATATCCCCAGCCCTCTAGCAGCACAAGAGGCCCCAGGGTGGACTGAAGACCCACTGCCATTATGGCATCCTTAGGAGAAAAAAGCAACTTCTATAAGTTAAAACCCTTTCACCTCTTATGTTGATGTTGAAAAATTGAAATTCCCAAGGGTAGTTGCTCTATGACATCTTAGGTAGCAGCATCTTTCCAATCACGTCATCCTGAGAGCCCCAGGGCGGCTCTATTCTTAAACATTTGTTCCCAATAAAGTCGTGAGAGCCTGGTCACTAAGACTTCAGTCCAAGCACAAGGAAAACATGCAGCCTTCTGGGAGCACACTGGGGCGTGTAACCTGGAAGGTGCCTGGTGTCCACAGAGCTCGGTGAGTTCTCTGTGACATCTGCCACCAATGGCTATGTCCAACATCTGGTGCGGAATCGCTTTGAATTTCAGATGCCACGGCAAAACATTCCAGAGCCACGATGGACTTTTCCTGTCCTGTTCTATTTTTGAGGGGACGAATTTTTAAGTCTAAGGCATCTCTTCCACTGCCCCAACCCCCCTAAATAAGGTTAATGTCCCTTCACTTCAGCTGTTTCCCAGGCTATTTAGATGAAACCCTTCAGCCATCAAAGGCCCACCTCCTACTGTGGCCAGTGTCCTGAGCAACCCCAAGCCTGAGTGTGTTTAGGGCAGCACTACATCACAGCACTGGGTGCGGGGCCCAGTGTCACTGCCTGCACCCCGCAGACTGCTCCAGGGAGCTGAACACCAGCAGTGATGGCCATTCCTCCTTTTTATGTGGTGCCCAGCACATTGGCTCTGCTTTTCCATGTGCCTGCACTCACGACTCCCTGGATCTTACCCTGTTTGTTTTCAGCAACTTGGATGATCAGCTGTGTCCCTGCTCATCTGGGTGGAAACATCACAGTGAGCTCCGGGCTGGTGCAGACATCATCTTTTACTCAGAGACCCAGCTACAAGGATGTATGCAAGGTTTAGGGAGCTTCACAGGAGTCTCTCAGAAAGATGGGCACCAAGGCTTGTCCTTCTGATGGAATTGGAACCCTCAGAACAGCTGGAATCCTACAGAAGTAAGCCATTTCCCAGAGTTAAGAAATAAGTGTGTCTTCTCTAGGGTGGCTCTTCTGGGCTGCCACACCCTTACTCAGAGTATCCCTGCAAGCCACAGGTGAGCAAAGCCCCAGGTCACAGCTCTCAGGAGCACATCATCCCTAGACGAGCTCTGGCCAGGGAAGAAGGCTAATTCCCCTTGCTTAGGCCACAAGCCTGCTCTTCCAGGATTTTGATCATATTGGGCCATTCAGTTTCATGAATCTCCCTCCCAGCATCTTAACCTCATTGCTCAGTCTCAGTCTCAAAATACTGTAAGGAATAATTTCCAAAATTCCCCCATGGGCCCTGTGGGGCAGGTTGATCCCTGCTATTCCCTCGTTGGTTAAATTTGGTGTGTATACTTCCCTCCAGCAGAACGCCGGAGTGAAATTTCTTAGATATGGGGACTATATGGGTTACATAGTTTACTATTTGTCTACTTAGAATCTCAGAGTATGATTTCATTTGGAAAAAAACTCTTTGCAGGTGTAATGACCGAAGAGAGATTGTAATGTACTGAGGTGGGTGCTAAATCAAATTCAGGTAACTTCATAAGGGGCAAGCAGAAAAGTTCACATGGAAACATAGGAAGAGGCCACCTAAAGACAAGGCAGAGAATGGAGCCACCAGATGCTGGGCGAGATAAGGAAGGAGGTGACCCAGAGCCCTCAAAGGGACTCATCCCTGCCCACACCTGGGTTTCAGATTTTTGACCTTCAGAGCTATGAAGGAGTATGTTTCTGTTGCTCCATAATAATTTGCCATGGCAGCCCTGTAAGCTAATACGGGGACTGCCTTATTTCTGGAGCAAGCATGAGAAGACAGAAAACGTGACAGTTCAAGGCAGGACAGCTGCCTTTTGCTCCCCCATTCAAACGCAGAGGACATCGCAGGAGCAGGAGACAGTACATTTCCGTGGCAATGTTATCACAAAGCGGATGGAGACAGGGTTGATCAGAATCACCACCCAGCTCCCAGGCTCACCATATGGTCCTCTTGCTTCTCTGGCCTCATTGTCTGACTCACTCCCACTCTACACAGGAAAGGCATCTGCTTTCCATCAGAGCAAAGTAGTCAAAGTGTCCACAGGGAATTTGAAGGGTGTAAGAGTTTGTCCAAAGCAAGCTGAGGGGTAAAAGGCAAATAGCTGTGGTCGGAGGGGAGATGGCTGAGAACACGTCAGTCACATACATCACACAGGAACTAAAACGTCATAGAACTAAATGCACACACGCCTACACACCCACAAAGCGAAACTGGTGATATCTGAGTTAGGCCAATGGACTGTGTGAATGACAATTTCCCTGCAGTTTGGTAAGATATTACCACTGGGGGAAGCTGGATAAAGGACATGAAGGCTATCTCTGTATTAGTCTTAAAATGGGTGTAGTTTTACAAGTAATCAAAATGAAAAGTTTCATGTATTAATTTTTAAAAACATGGTTGATAATGAAGAAATTTAAAACATGTTGAGAATGGAGAAGCTTGAGAAGAGGGTGGGATGGAGCTCGTGAAGGCCCCCCAAGAGGAGGGAACCAACCCCCAGGAGAAGGACTTGCATATGTCTGGGGTGAAGTTTGTAGTGAGAGTGAAAGTGGATTTCACCTATCCGGACAGTAGATAAGAATTCACTCTGTTAAAAAAAACATATTTCACTTGTTAAAGTTTATTACTCTAGAGGAGGAGGAGAAAAACCTAGAAGAATAATTAGGGAAGCTTTTCCTGAGGATTTAGTACAGCCAGAATAAGTAATGTGATATGAAAGTGACTGGAATCTCCAGAAGACATAGTGTGCAATTTGTAGATTAAAAGTAGCAAAGGAAGTGAAGGAGAAGCGTTCGCCTTTTATAGCTTAAACCTTTGAAGGATCTATGTCAAAAGTTTCCAATAAAATATTTTTTAAGTTCTAAAAAGGGAATACATAGGCTTCTAAAAACTTTCAAATAAACAATTACGAAGTATCTAATAAAAATAGAATAAGCAATGGATGGCAATTTACATTTCCAATAAAATTAAACATTACTAATGACAAGTAGAAATTATTAAGGTGTGTATTGCACTTTGTTGACTTGCATGCCTTATTCCCCTGCCTCCTCTTTTATCCTTTGAATAAAGTTAATCTTTTCAACTAAAAGTTAAACCACTGAACCTGGAAATGATTTTCCCGTTGGCAATCCCAGCTGAACCTAGAAACCCCACGTCACGCCAGCTAATGGGTCCATATGCGTTTCCCTCACAAATGAGCAGCGGGCACATCCCCTAAATAAAAACGCACAAACAAATAAACAAACAAAAAGAGCCGCACACACACTGCTGCTGAGAACAGTCATTTTGTGAGGATGGCATTTCTGTTTGTTTGTGGAAGAATTTATCATTTTCTGTTTTATTTAAAAAGCTATCTTTCTCCTGGCATCATCAAAAATGTTATTTGTAAATATTACTTCGGGCTTTTTCAAAACCAGTAGAGTATCAATTTTCCGTCTTTTCTTTGTCAGTCTCGGGCTGATTTGCATTGCGAGACGCCAGCCTGCGCTGTCGGTGCCCCTCAGGCAGTGTTAGCATCAGACGACTGAAGTCGAAGGAAATCTTGTGCCTTTCAGGCATGTTGTGAAACACAACAAACACCTCCTGGTTTCCAGGAAATCTTTTCTTTCTTTCTTTCTTTTTTTTTTTTTGTCTTTTTGTCAACCTAAATTCTAAACAAAACAGACTAAAATTGAAACAACCGTGGCCCATCTGTCACAATGAGAAGTCTGTTTGTCACTGTAGCTACTCCATATTGTCAGCCAATCAGAGAAGAGATGGAAAAATCTCAAACAATGTTTAGAAGCAGTTGTTCCAAGACCAATCTTTAAGAGATGCCGAAACGCTGCTAGGGGGAAAATTACAAGAGGTGAATGAGCCTTACAGTGATAGGAAATCCCCAAAGTTGAACGGACATCTTGACTGTGGGACAACTCAAGCCCTTGATTGTCATAGGCCTAGGGCATCTCTAAGGAGGAGAGAGACGATGTCGCCTTCTCTGCAGGTCCCTTCCTTTTCTGCAGCCTTGTTTCAGGAGGAGCAGTTTGGCCAACACAGATCTAACTCACCCATAAACCCTGGACAGAGTTTGGGAATTACTAAAAGAGATGACATGAAAGGAAGAGACATATTCAACATTGCTACCTCTTAAAAATACTGTTCATGATAAGATTCTACCCAGAATTACTTACAAATGCAGTGTTCCTTAGACAGATACAGGGTCATGTGGGGAGATGTTGAGTGTTTCAGGGTGGTGCTTCCAGTGGGCTCTACCATGGTTTCCCAAAAATAAGACACTGTCTTATATTTATTTTTTCTCAAGAAGACACACTAGGGCTTATTTTCAGGGGATGTCTTACCTCTACATGCCAAAATGCATGGCAGATATGCTGCATAGCCATGCCCATCACTAGGTCTTATTATCAGGGTAGGGCTTATATTTAACAAATGCATAGAAATCCTGCTAGGACTTATTTTTTGGGTAGGTCTTATTTTCAGGGAAACACGGTAGTTTTTTCCTGAATAATTTAACCAAACTTACTGCAGACAACTCATCTGTCTTTGTCATGAGTCATGCACCAAGTAGTCACAGCCTCTGGTATATCCATCTGAAATAAAAGTGCTGGGTTATTAGCAAACCATTTTTTCCCAGCTCTAAATGCCTTTGCCAGATGTCCACCAGATTTTAGCAGGTCTGATCCTGTATGGCTGGCCATCCAAGCAGGCAAAGCATTTAGGAAGGGAGAAGCTGCCCATCTCTGCCTGAGTGCCCCTTCCCTTCTCTTTCCTCTTGCTCCTCCAATCACCTGTTTCATAAGACCTGACTGCTGGTCATTTTAGCCCTTCTTAGACTCCTCCAAAGAGCAAGTTCATAAAATAAAATGACCACATCAAATTTTAATTGATACCAGTCAACTTTTTTACAGATTATCAACCATAACAATCAAAGAAAAGAGACAAAAAGAGCAAAGTATTATAAAAGGCAGGTGTCTTCCGCAGATTTTATTATCAACACCATTCTCCGGAATTGTAGATGACTCTGGTGGGATAGAGGAGCAGGGTGATTGGTCCTATGGCACTTGGAAGACCCACACTAAGTTGTATTTTCTTGGTGGGCACCAGTGTATTGTCACTATAGTTGCCTGAGTCAGGATAACGTCTGCTTGCCCTCCATCCTAGAGTTTTGGTGATAAGATAGGTATCTGTATTTTACTTTATGTATCATGTCTTAACTGACTAATCATGATGTGGAGTTTTTATACGGAGCAATATATATCACAATACTGTTATTAAATGAATATCAAAGAATGAAAGAGTTGCCATGAAGAGTTGAGAATGATGACAATAACAAAAAAAAACCCCTCATATACCTAGAAGGCCCCAACATTCTCCTCAATCCTCAACCTTCTCCTCGGTCTTCTCCTCAATCAACATTCTTCTCAAACCACATCTTTTTTAGACACTGCATTAAAAAAAGAGAAAATCTAGTTCCATCAGGTTATTTTAAAAAAAGAAAACATAAAAAAAATAGTGTAGGGCAGTGTCTGTGGCTCAAAGGAGTAGGGCGATGGCCCCATATGCTGGAGGTGGTGGGTTCAAACCCAGCCCTGGCCAAAAACTGCTAACCCCCAACCCCAAACAGATAGTGTAACCTAGAGCATATGAAAAGTCAGTAGGAAAGCAGGCGAAAGCCCACCTGGTAGAATTGCCTCTGAATCTAAGGAGAGGTAATGGGCGTGGGAACACACAGATCAAAGAGGTGTTGGGAGCGCTGGGTGCTACCCTGGGAGTGGGACATTATTCTGCTTCATCAAGACAGAGTGTGTCATTATCACATGGGGTATGGGACACGACACAGGCAGGGTGAGGGAACGTTCAACCTGAAACATAAAGTGGAATCAATACAAATCAAACTCTACATTGCAGAAGTCTGATTTAGTGACAGAGCAGAAAACTTGAAAATACAGAGGATGATGAAAATAAGGTAAATAGGATGACAATCTACTGACAGGAGAAAACAATCTGACTTTAAAATCATCAGTGGAATATGATACACTTAATTTGACATTGTTCTTAAGAAAAGATAGAATGCATAAAAATAATCATGAATACCTCTAATGAAATACAGCTATCAAAACAAATCTAAAAATTAAATTAGTATTGAAAAAGTGAATAATTTCGTACTGTGACATTATTGCTATACATACATCATTATATATATACATCTATATAAGGAAAAGACATGTATTAAATGAAGGTGGGTCTAAAAGTTCAAGTTGTATTAACAGGGAGGAGTGAAGTGTTGGGGGGATGATAAGGATGGGAGCAGGAAAGCTGAGCAGAATCATAGCGTCGATCCTGAAGGCAAAGTCTGTAAATGGGGGAGAGAGAAAGAACAATTCAGCATTCCTTTAAAAAGTGTGGAATGCTGCTATGGTTATACACAGCAATAATGCCACAGTACAAAATTATCTTCTTTTGTAACAAGAAAAATTAAAGTTAATTACCTGAGCATTGACAAACTATTATTTTTAATTTCCTATAATGTCTTAGTTGCCCTGCTATGTGCTTTATACACATTAATTAAATGACCACTTTAAAAAAAAAACTCCATGGCACAGTTATCTGCACACAGCCAGGTAACTTGTGCAAGTTTTTATTAGGGTAGGGGCTATGTTTGTTGGTGCATTTCTCTATCCTAAACTTGTAACACGGTGCTTTTTGCACAGTGATTGATGGATATATATGTAGCAAAGAGAAGGATGGAGGAACACATGGATGGATGGATCACTGTTGTCAGTAAAGGGAAGAGGTAGAGGTCCAGCTCAGGCCTTCGTTTTTGGTCTCACAAGAGGGAGGCATCCAAGATAGACACAAAATATAGACGTATAGTGAAGATGGAATTTAACAAATACAGAGGAAGTAGAAAAGTATTCAAAAATAACCCCTAAAGAATGGACGTTGGAGACTAGAAAGGTGGCACTAGCTCTGCCTTCTTGTTCAATTTTAATAATCAAACACAAAGTTGTTCATAATCGTCAAAGACAAGTCCTGGCTTGTTGAATGCAACACGACAAGATGACACTCTGTGGGGCTCGTCCTCTCCAACTCGGTTGTGATTTTTAACCTTTACGCTTCCAGAGACACAAATTTACTGGTAATAGCAGCAGGAGCTTAAACAAGCAAAGCACCGATTTTCATTCATTTTAAAAATCAAGAGGCAATCTTCAAGTTTGTTTAATAGAAAACAAATGGAATTCTATTTCTTTCTCACTCAGTGAAAGGCAATCTTACTCCCTGATTATAGAAGGGGAAATGTATCTGCCTTAATTTGACTTTAAAATTCAATGAAGGCATCTGGAGGCTGGAACAGACTAGATACTGGGTGACCATTTTAATGTGCTTTCTACCAAATGGACCAACTGCAGAGGACTGAAGTGGAGACAAGAACAGAATAACTGGAATCAGCCAATTCCTCCCACTTCAGAAACTCAGCCAGCCCTGCTTGAATCAGCAACACTGATGCGTTTGCCTTAAATTTTTTCCTAAGAGCCTCAACATAGGGTGTCTCATCTACAGGGAAAACAGAGGCGAGAATTATATGGCAGATCAAGAGGCAAGTCAGTCCCATTTTACACCCTGCATTTTGGATGTGAAAAACCTTGTCTTATCACAACAGGATAACAGCTAGAAGCATAAAATAGCAATGCTATTTAAATAACAAGATTAATTACACTTAGGGTTCATGCATTCATCTTTCAAAAAATACTTACCAAGCAGTTGCTATATGCCAAGTACTGCTGTAGCCCCTGAAGACAGAGCACTGAACAAAGACTCGCCCTTTTTGGAGTTTATAGTCTGATGAGGGAGAAAAATACACAATATATAAACTCTAATGTCAGATAAGTAACCAGAAAAAATGACAAGGCAAGGGAGAGGTATGGGCGTAGACTCGTTCCTGAGAGATCAGAGAGGTCTCTGTGTGGCCGTGATATTCGCTCATAGATCTAAGTTAAGCTGAGAGAATGAGCCGTGAGGACATCTGTGAGCAGCAAATCCACGGCCCCTGGGTGGGAGCAAACGGCTGTGTTCACGGAATCCCAGGACAGACATTGCGTCGGGGACAGTGTCGAGGAAGAGCAAGGCCAGCTGTGTAACCCAGGTTTGGGTGGCCTAAAGAATTTAGCTTTTTTTCTTCTTGTCAGAAGACATCAAGATTAGGGGGAAACAAAAAGCATCCAAGTGGAGAAGTCTGCTTTCACTTTTGAGAGGATGACTATGGCTGCTGCCTGGCCAGTAAATAGACCAGAGAAAGGGAGAGGAGAGGCAGGCAGAGACACCTTGTTACTCTTGGCAGAGGGGAGGGCCAGCACCCTGGGACAGCGGTCCCGTGCTCAGAACAGAAGGCGCACCAACAGAAGGTCCTGATGGGTGGAGCGGAGCACAGGAGAGCAGGGAGTCAGGCCTGACGCCCAGGGTGTGGCTCCAGCAACAGGGTCAATGTATACTTGGAAGAAGCCTTTGGAGAAGGAATGAGGCAGAAATGCAATAAGAGTGTGGGTTTGGATTAGATGCTGGTTATACGACCATGTGGGTGTTTGGAAAACATTGAATGAGAAACAGCTACTGGTTGTCTTTAGACACTAGAGTTTGTAGAAATTTCTCTGTGTTTATCCCCTGTCTAACCAATACCCAGGTGTCCGATGTGTATCAGTGTAGCCAAATTGTAAACTTAGCCTGTGACGGGTTGTGGCCAGCACGCGGCTGTGAAAAGAGAAAGGATGTTTCAGCCATGGAGAAGTTTTTGATCTAGACCATTAAAGGACTGATCTTTTTCATTCCTCAATGTGTAGATCATAAAGATTTGGTATGATATGGTAAAAATAAAAATAGCAAAGGACATAATAAAATAATTTTTCTTTTAATCAAAAGATTTGAAAATTAAAATACCGTAAAGAATCTGAATGGGGAAGGACTTGGATGTGTGACCCCGGGAAAGAAAGACAAAGTAAGTGCCTGTGTTGGGGAGCACCCCGGGGCTGCACCGGGGGGGGGGGGGGTGAACTTCCTGGGAGGTCACAGACACACCTTCACGTGGCCAGCGCCTGGGCTGGCAGATGAGAGGAGCATGGAAGCTTGCTTGTCGTCCTCCAGTGACACGTGCAGCCTCTCCACTCAGAGGGACTTGTTTAACGTCTTCTGAATGCCACACAGTTGGTATTGGTCCCCACATAAATTAATCACTCCGAAGTTTAGTTTATGTTGCTGGGCTGAGAAAGAGCTAAACACAATGAATGAAGGGTCTACAGTGGCTTCTATGTTGCCTGAAAAAAAATATCATTCATGCTATGCTGATATGGAGAATTTCCCTATGAAAGAAATGTAAAATTTGAAAGTTGAGATTTGATTTCAAGCTGTAATGTGCTGCATTATATGTGTTCTGTTAAGGGCTTTTGGATTTGAGTTGTATCTTTGCATAAAGTGAAAACAAATCTACAGTCAGCTAAGTATGTACAAGAGAGCAGAAGGTTTCTGATGGCTGAGTGGTTAACAGTGCGCTCTACGACGCTGCACCAGTCGGGGAGAGTCTACAGGTCCCTACAGTTTGTGCTGTGGCTCTACGTGACAAAGGTAGAGGTTTGATGCCCCTAACAGCTGAAAACCCCAAATCAGTAATGAAATGAAAATCAATATGGGGGAAACAACTGTAGTAATAGATTCATATTATTCTCAAACAAACTGATTTTAAAACAATAAGACTTCAGCAGAAAAATTGGGAATGGAATGCGTACACGAGTGGTATAGGAAGAACTAGAAGTAGCGGAGTCAGCAAACCACGCGAACCAGCTTGATTGCAACCAAAGAATTGATGAAAAGGCTTCTTTTTTATCTGCAAATAATTAGCGAGAAATGCTAAGAGGTGCTAT
Organism: Galagoides demidoff; assembly: GCA_963574575.1. Lineage (NCBI taxonomy): Eukaryota > Metazoa > Chordata > Mammalia > Primates > Galagidae > Galagoides > Galagoides demidoff. The sequence goes on from CAUYQV010142574.1 coordinate 20,232, forward strand.
GGAATGCTAGAATATTCATACTGTTTTGGAAAATCATTTGACCTGTGTATGAAGAGCTACAGGGATGCTTCAGACTTTTTGACCCAGTAATTCTGTTTTGGGGAATTTGCCAAGTTAAACAGATAAACAAATACAGCCACATACCCTAAAGATGTTCATTTCCATATTGTTTGCAATAGTTAAAAATTAGAAGCAACCTAAATGTTTGAATATAAGAAGTGGTAAGTAAATGAAATGTTGAAAACAATAATGATAATGAAAATCAGGGACTCAGACAAAATGCTTACCAAAAAGTATAATGTAGAAAATATGAAATTTTATTGCCCAATGTTTTAGCTATGTAAAACTGAAAGAGTTGGGAAAATTTGGAAAGAAAATAAAACATAGTTGCATGATATGATGTCACTGTGAGATTTCGATGTATTTTCAGTATTTCTTTGAATTTATAATATAGATGAAAGACCAGGAAAAATCACACCAGAGTACTACAAGATGCATCTTCTTATCTGAGCCATCTCAGAAATAGGAAAATGAGTCATATAAAAATATTCACCTCAATATTGTTCAGGCTGATAAAAACACATGGAAGTAGCAGATAACAAAACTGTTCTTATAGAAATTTTCATCAATAAACAGAAATTTTATAAATATAAGCTTTATTAGTAATACTAATTGTCTGGAATGTTGAATTTTGGGGGAAAAAAGTATACTTAAATTTTCAGAAGTTTCAAGCAAGCCTAAGTGCTGTGAAGTCATCACCTTGGGAAATCTACTGAAGTCAAATGCTGGATGTCTGATCACCACCATAAATGGCTTAAGTTAAATAGTCGCAGACAACTTGTCTTCCACGGAGAACAGTGGGAAATGTACCATCAGCCTCTTTAACATTTGAGCACCAACTATGGTTAGGCTTACCATGGGGTGTTTCATTGCCTAGCGAGAGACCAAGAGCTTTATAATTAAGGGAGCAGGAGTGATAGCAAAGACGGTGCAGAGATGTGTCCGTAAAGTCATCAAACCAGTTGTTAAAGCTGGATGGAGACAGAACCTCCATCCACTAAACAAAGTAAGTGAAGTGAAATGAGGTCACAAGGGCAGGGCCCTGGTCCCATTGGGCTACTGTCCTATAAGAAGAGACGTCAGAGACCATTCACCCTGACAAACACCCAAGGCAAGGCTGTGTCTGCACAGGAAGAGAGCCCCACCCAGAGACTTACCGTGCTGGACCTTACCTGGGACTTGTAGCCTCCAGAACTGTGAGATTGCACATCTGTGCATCTGAGCGCCCTGGCCGGTGGGTCTTTTGTTGTGGTAGTCTGAGCAGAGTAATACACAGGTCTAACTGTGTGGGGTAAACACTGTTAGAGGTGAAAGCATCACATCATAATTGGTAGCTAAAGAGCAGCACATGTAATTCAAATTTAAGTATAATGGAATGTTAGATGGGACTGCCTCTGTTATCTGGAAATTGCAGCTGAGGTGCAAAGCTAAAACAAAGGTGCCTTAGAGTCTATGACATTATCAACAAGCCCACTTACATCTATGCAAAGTCTACTAAGAAGAGGAAAAACGAGCCCTATTCTCACCAAATTCCACCTCACCACCCGCCATGAGGGACCCAGGAAGAGAACTCACAAGCGGTCGTGGGGGCTGCAGTGTCTTCAGTGAGATGTGGTCCTCTTCCTCTCAGAAGGCAAGGAAATGTTTTCTCTCGTGATCCAAAGCTCCAGGGTGCTTTAAGAGAACTGTTCATTGAACTTGAGGGCACCTGAAAGGGAAGGACGAAGGTTTTGATCTACAGAGAGGCTTTGGCGAGCGGCAGAACAAGCAGGTCCAACTTTGCACTGTCACTGAGAACAACGGGAAGTGCTCCCCAGGGACTCATGTTCAGAGGTCACAGCAAGCTCCACGACCTCCTTCCCTAGCACCCCAGTTTGGGTTTGTCTAATGTCTGCATTGTGGTTACGCTGCAGATAGGCATTTTTGGAAGAAAGACCAAGCAACTCAAGGGCATGTGCTGTCAGCATGGTTTGACATGGTTTATCCCTGTTGATGTTGACTCTGATGAGCTAGTTGAGGACATAGGGCTCTTTAGATTCCTTACTTCATATGGATGGAGTTTGGATAGATGTTTACTTTCAAGGAATTAGTTCATTTCTTATAAATGCTTAATATATGAGCATTGATTGTTCCATTATTTTGTTATTGTTTTTGGAAGCATTGGTTTTTTGCTTCATTGACGTTCTCTATTGTTTTTCTTTTTTTAATTAAATAATAGCTGTGTACATTGATGTAATCACAGGGTACAATGTGCTGGTTTTATATACAATTTGAAATATTTTCATCCAACTGGTTAACATAGCCTTCATGGCATTTTCTT
>CAUYQV010142578.1:0-15802 GCA_963574575.1 Galagoides demidoff
AGCTGAAGATGGGTAACCAGCTAAGGCGGTGTCCACTGACCTAAAGCTGAAGATGGGTAACCAGCTAAGGCCGTGTCCACTGACCTACAGCTGAAGATGGGTAACCAGCTAAGGCGGTGTCCACTGACCTAAAGCTGAAGATGGGTAACCAGCTAAGGCGGTGTCCACTGACCTAAAGCTGAAGATGGGTAACCAGCTAAGGCAGTGTCCACTGACTTACAGCTGAAGATGGGTAACCAGCTAAGGCGGTGTCCACTAACCTACATCTGAAGATGGGTAACCAGCTAAGGCGGTGTCCTCTGACCTACAGCTGAAGATGGGTAACCAGCTAAGGAGGTATCTGCTAACCTATACAAGCTGCAGCATTTGAGGGCTTTCTCCTTATGTCATTAGAAGCATCTGGGGAATGGAGCATTGGTTGGGCAGATAGTAGATGTGGAATTAGAGTTTTAACTTTCATAAAGACTTTGGTGACCTTATCTTTTTTTTAGATCTTATTTATTGTTATAAACATATGTAGAACAACAATCTAGCTATGATGCTCTAGGTCAGGCCTCCTTCGGAACTAAAATTAAATAGCTGGGTGCAACAGGTGGTTCTACAGAAAGTAAACCATATAGGAGGGAACCTGTCTGGAGGGTGTCAGTTTTGAATTTAACCTTTATCCAATGATTTAACACCTTATGTGTTTATGAATTGTCATGTATAGGAAAGAGACTTTCGAAAAGCGTTTTCTTTCATTGTTTTTTTTAAGATTTTCAAATAACTGTCCCTTTAAATGCTTCTTGTCTGAAATCCATGCAGTTGCCCTGGGCAGTTGCTGGGTGGCAGCAGAAGTGCTCAGTGGAAGCCTGTGGAATGTGCAGGATGGCAGAGCTACAGGGTTCCGGGTTCTCTCTGCGCTGAGTGTCGGCCTGGGGCCCCACGGCAAGTGGGGGACACAGCTGGCATGGCTGGTAGGACTGGGGCCAGCAGGCAGGGGGCTCTTTCCTTTCCCATTGCTTGTCACTGGCCACGTGGAAAGGGTGTTCAATAGCAGCCACTATAATTTATTAAAACAGACGCTGTGTTAGGCCTTTAAGTATGTCATAGTGACTTCAAATACTAGCACTATCAAACTGTCATGTCATTTTACAGCTGAGGAAAATGAAGCCAAAGATTAATACACATACTCAAAGCCACAATGCCAGCCAGTGGCTTATCGGGGGTGAAACACAGATCCACATGACACAAAAATTCATGCGTCTCCTACAAGGTTTCCTAAAAGAAAAAAAATATAAAGTCAGCAGAAAAAGTTTCATCTCTGTTTTTGAGGTGAGTGAATCAATGGGAGTAAAAGGATCAGGCCAAAGTTTTACTATAATAACTCCAGCTGTTAGTACTTTAGGCCTTTCCATGCTCGTTCTTTGATTAGATTCACACAGAAGTCCTCCCCGAGTGAAGGCAACAGGGTGGCTAATTTTGAATCTGATAAAGATACTGAGACCTACTTGAATGTGAGGTTGCCTCACCAAAGGCCCTGGTAAGTAACAGCAGAACTAGGTCTCTCTATCCCCTGGCTAAGTAGAGCACTTTCTGCTACACCACAGTGCCTTGAAGAGATGTGTTCTTTTCCCTATGTAGACAATCATAGAAGATCAGTTAGATCAAAGGTCTAGGTAGTCTGCCCCAGTGTGAAGCTGAGATGGTCCCTATCCCCTGATGGCCTTCATCTTCCAGCACTGAATGACTCCTGCCTGTGTCTGAGGATGTTTATTGCAGTAGCAGCTGTCTGCAGAGCCCTGTACATACTAGTTGCCTAACTTAAGCTCACCCATGAGCACATAAAGAAATAGTGACTATGTTGCTTATTTACTGAAGGCCCTCAGTTATACACTAGCAGAAAATAGAAAAGAAACCAACTTAGATTTCTTGAATAATGTGTATGATTATGTTTGGTCTCATTTATTTTGGGATAGAAGGCACATAAAACTTCTTTTCAAATTTTGAATATTTACATTATAGGAACTTCTCCAGCTAGAAAAAAACCCTTAGAGATGCTCTAAGACCCAAAGAGGGAAATGACTTATGTAAAGTTAACCTCATTTATAGAGGCACAGATACCTGAAGTGTCCTGAGCTCTTGGGAAAAAGTATGGACTTGGAACCAAAGAAAGGTGGATTTGAATCCTGATGCTGTCATTGGCTGGTGATGTGACAAAAAAGATTCACAGTCCACGTCTCTGGGCACCAGTGGCATCTCTTAAAACATAATAACTACTCCGCAGGGTATGTGGTCCGTCTAAATGAGCTAGAGTTTTGAGCAGCCTAATGAGGTGCCCTATGCTTCGCTTTCCCTGTACACTCTCATGCCCCCGTACATTTGGTTGGGATCCTAATGAGATCATGTGTTTTCCAGTTCACAGCACAGATGACCTGTGAGATACAGGAGTGCATCTCAGACCTGGATGGGGAGTACACTGTGCAATCAATCCCTTTACGTTATTCGTGCCATGGTTTAACCATGTTATAGCATGCTGTTCCCATATGCAGTTAAGGCATCTGTTATTACGTGTGGGATCTGCTTTGACTTGTACTCCTGAACCTGTATAATTAAGTGTTATATTATAGTGGGCTTCACAGCATTGGGTAATGAAAAGAATTCTGGCCCTGTAATCAGTGGGATTTTCTGCCAACTCTACCAGGCCTAGCTGTGTGATTCTAGATGACTCTCCTTTTGAAGCCTCAATATGATAGTTCAGGTGAGCTATAACGTTCTGATCAGTTTTCAGATTTAATTTGTCCATATTTTCTTCTGCTAACACAGGTTGAGACTCCTGTTTATTATGTTTATATAACGCTTCTCCAGGGATAGGGGTAAATCCGTATCCGCTCACAAGCGGAAGATTAAGCTGACTTCCCAACCATGGACCTCTTCAACTAAGCTTTTTGTTTTTTTTGTTTTTTTCCACCTTACTTCAGAGGTTTGATACTTAAATACCAAATAGGATCAGTAAGCCCACTAGCAAGCCAGGATAGACTTGATGGACCTTCATAAATAAAAGTCCTCCAGGTTACAGGAAGGTGGTGCTAGAGATTAATGATGAGGCCCCAGTCGAGAATGGAAAGGTCACAGAATCACTAAATTGAAGAACACCCCGATTGGGCACCTTATCCCCAGTATTCTCTCTGTTTCTGAAAGCTTCAGCACTTCCTGACCTGCCTCTCGACTCTAGGAGGCTCTGGTTAGAATGGTCTTTCCTGTGTCAAGGGAAAATCCTCTCCTCTTGGAGCTGTCACCAGTTGGCAGCTCTGGTTTTTCTCTGTCCCTACACAGAATCAAAAGTCAATTTATTAGTTCAGTAACTCCTCAGTTCCTCTTATATGTCAAACTCTCCAGAGCTCTCTAGAGAGGTGAAATAGAACATTTTTCATTTCAAGGGATTACAGCGTGGTTGGAGAAGGAGAAAAGTAAAGTGTCAATTCCAGTGCCGTGTGACAATTGCTGCTAGAGGCCATCGTGGTTGCTGCAGAGACAAGGAGACGGTACCGTCCTCGGATGGAGTAGGCTGGGCAGGAAAGAGCCCAGACAGTTAGAAACTCACAAGTTGTCACGTCCTCCTCCATTTCTATGCTCCCCAGACTAACTGCGCTTGTAGGATGTGACGGGCATTCTATGATTGGAAGTGACAGAAAGACTTAGGGTATTTGAGTTCTGATGCCCGTTGTGTTTGCACTCACTGGATGGGTCTGGTCCCGTATTTCTCCCTTCTTTGTGTCTGCTCCTCATGTACAGGCATAGAGTGAAAAATCCTTACCTCATTCTCTCTGTGTCTGTCCTCACAAATCTCCTTCTGTCCTTCTTTCTTGGGGCCTGGGGCTCTAATTTGGTGTCCTTCAGTTTGTGCCCGAAATATTTTTACCAGTCAGGAAAAGAAAGCACACTTAAAAAACTCACAGAAAAAGCCCTGGTGTGGTGGCTCACACCTGTAATCCTCGCACTCAGGGAGGCCGAGCTGGGGGAATCCCTTGAGCTCAGGAGTTTGAGACCAACCTAAGCGAAAGTGAGGTCCCATCTCTATTAAAAATAGAAAAATAAGCTGGGCATTGTGGTGGGTGCCTGTAGTCCCAGCTGCTTGGGAGGCTGAGGCAAGAGGATCGCTTGAGTCCAAGAGTTTGAGGTTGCTGTGAGCTAGGCTGATGCCACAGCATTCTAGCCTGGGCAACAGAGTGAGACTCTGTCTCAAAAAAAAAAAAAGAAAGGAAGAAACCCACAAAAACTTTGTGCGTGCCCAGGCACATTGGCAATTGCCACTGGGGAAATTTCCATTGACCAATACAAAAAAAAAAAAAAAATGACTAAGGTAGTGTCTGCCCACTCCTATGTGGAAATAATGTTGTATTTGTCTAAAAGCCAATAAAAAGAGATATATATTGAAAACGGCCTGATGACGGGCTATTTTGTTCTCCAAATGCCTCAATACCTCAAATCCTTTATGTTTCAAATTCTTGCACTTCATTTTTTTTTCACTGATCCATGGAAGGATTTTTAGAAAAACAGCTAATGGCCCTGACCGAGGGTCTGATGAGCGTGTTAGAAACGGGATAGGCGTGATTCCAACCTGCTTCAGCCAAGCTCTGATAATTTTCTTGGAGCTAAAGTGAAATGAAAATTCTGGCTAAGCGAGCTATCTCACAATTGCTGGAGGGAAATCCCTTAATGATGGGATACGAAATCCAGTCTCTAAGTCCAGTTATATAAAATATTATTTTCCTTGGACTGGGAAAATATGTAATTGCCATTCGTTCAGCTTGTCTGGATACATTTCAAGGTCAAAGCCACTCTTTATCAGGAGTTTTTATGTTATACAGAACTTAGATAAGAATATAGCCGCAAAGGGACAGTGATCTCACTGATTTTTGAATTTTGAACGACTCTCATGTATACAGTGGGGAGACTAGTGAGTAATGTATGGGGTCCCTGTAATAGCAACGAGAATTCTTGAAGACCATGGTATCAGGACATTGACCTTCTAATGTATTTTTCATAAACATTGACCATTGATTCAAATTTTTGCAAAAGATTACCCAGGATTTGCTACCTTCTCCCTTTTCCCTAGATTAAAAGACACAAGCCTTGTCCTTCACCTTGGCAATAGATACTTTTCACTAATTTAAAAACATTTAGAGAAGTTGATTGATTTTGGATTTTGGTCACATTCAAAAGCCTGTGAATAGTTAATTCCTGCCTCAAACATAATTCTTATCTGTGCTTTTCTTTAAAAAAAAAAAAAAAAGATATGTGGTTTTCCCAAGGGCAGATCTGGAGAATGTATTGAAGTGTGTGTGTGAAGTCATTACTGACTGTAACAAATACAAGCCACAAAACCGCTCATTTATCAAATTTTTTCTGAGGTTAAGGAACTGTATGTATTTATGCTTTTGATTGTTGTAGGAAGAAGGGAATGGAATCACCTGTAGAGAGGTCTGAGGCCTTTTTTTTTTTTTTTGACTGAACTCCTCCAAATCATTTTTCTATTTGACAGCTTAGCTTAGACATCAAAGTAAAGTTTCAAACTAGGTTCAAACAATCTATTTGCATTAGGGATGAATGTGTGCACATTGCTACTTTAGGTATTATAGCGATATACAGCTAAATAACACAGTCCTTGCTGTACACCGTGCATGTTCTAACAGCAGAGATAAGTCAAGTACATAGACAGCTAGGCTGTGAGGTATAATAATGTCATGCCAGTGGAGGGGAGTTGACATTGAAGAGAGAATTTGTACGGCTTTGGCTGTATCTGGGCAACATAAATGACATTGTGTATTACACAATCTTTGAAGAATGGATACTAGGTGGGAAATTGAGGTTAGAGAAAAAGCCCATTCCAGGTGGAAAGTGTGGCAATAATAAAGCCACATGGTCAGGAAAGACCAGAGAAACTCAGAGGATGGTGAGTGGGTGTGGTTTTGCCTGAGTACAATGAATGAATGAATAGCGGATGACATGGGAGCAGAGAAAGGAGGGAGGTGTCAGATGCCAGTGCAAAATTCGTGTTCTTGGTGGTCATAAATTTACTTTTGAATTTCAAATGAGGAATTATATCCATTAAAAAGAACATGTTTGAAATGCCCACTATAGGTTGAGGTTATTAAAAAAAAAAATTAGATAATCTCTAAAGACTTCAGTGGTGGAAAGAGGCAAATACAATTATTCTGGAACAGTTAGGAATATTGATGGGGCACGTTGTTCAGAGAGTTAGAGATCATGGAATGCTTCTTAAAGAAAGTGAACGTTAACCATTGTATAGGGGCTTTCTCTGTAGAGAAAATAAGATGCCAATCGGTAAGACTGTGGAAACTATGTGTGATTGATGACACAAAGGAGACTGGAAGGAATGATTTGTGTAGGAGAATGGAGGAGGATGACGAAGGGAGATTAGTCAGGAGGCTGCACAACAGGGCAGGTAGGAGGGATGAGTGGCTGAGCCACTGGAAGGGCTGTGAGGGTGAAGAAGGAGTCGCTCCCAGAGGTGCAGAAGCGAATTCTGACTTGATGCTGGAAGAGAGAGGTTGGGTGGAAATTGAAGAAGGGAAAAGGATTAATAAAAAAGGCTAATGTGGCTGAGATTGGAATTCTGAGGGAACAGGCAGATGCTATTGGTCGAGATGCAGCAATCAGAAGTTGCTGTTAAGGGAAGTGGGCAGAATTCAATGATGACTAGAAATCAGAAGGAGCAAATTCCCGCAAAATTGAATCATGGGCAAAATTTCTTGGACCATGATGTCATAGTTTCTCCCTTTTCTCTCCTGGAAAATTTCGGGTCATGAGACAAGTTTCCAAATACTGCCTTAAGCATAAAGTATTGACGTCTGAGGGAGAACAATTTAATAGATCTTAAGAATTAAGAGGAAAGTGTAAAAACCAGACATTGTTCAAAATTCCTAGTGTCTTCCTTGGCGTGGCTATTCTAAATAATACCTTGAGATAATTTAGGATGACAGGTTTGGCAGTTTGCTCAGAACATACACGTGCCCTCTTCAGCAAGCGGCTTTCTTGGGAAGAGACCAAGAGAGGCAGGGTTTTCTCAGAGCACCAATTTTAACATCCTCCTCCTTTCTTTTCGTTAGTGGGTAAAATTAGTGATTGCTGGACCACGTATATATTTTTAATGACCCCACATGCTTTAGGGATGAATCACAGCAGCCTCTTCTCTTTATTACTTCATTTCTAACTCCATTTATGTCTCCAGCATAATTGCAGCGCTGGGTGAGACTCTGCTCGAAGAGGAATTAGCTGAACCGTGGTGGTCTGGCAACAGAAGGACAGAGAGGGCGTACCATGGAATAGGAGGTCTGCGTGAAAAGTGCAGCCATGTGGCTTTCTGCCCAAGCAAGGCAGCTTCCCCTATAGTCTCTGGGCCTCCTATGGGCTTTAAAACGTTGCATGTGAGATGGAAGTCCATATGCCCTACTTCACCCAAATATAATTATCAGGCTGTGAAGGACACACCTTAAACACACACCTTCTCACACACAATACCTCACACCCTAAGGTTCCTGGGGAATTGCAAAACCACACATATATTTCAAAACATAGTAAATTCACAATAAAAAGAAGAGTGTATTTGGGTGGTCTGGTAGTTTGGTGGGAAAAAAATGTAGACAATGGGATGAGGTTAACAATGGGTATAAAGGCTGCTCTGTGTCATCCGAAAGAAGCTTTTAAAGCTATGTTTTTTCATTTGCGACTCAAACTTGCCCTAATCAAAATGCCTCATGGCCCAGTACTGTGCAGTGGATGCAGGTTAGGCCAGTGCACAGAGTAGTGAAGATGAGGTCGAGACTTCCGGTTCTGAAGTGCTGAAGGCCCATTCATCAATTAGAAAGATCAACTGGTGGGAAAAGCAGAAGCAACTTCAAACCAAACAGAATAACAATAATTTTAAATACCGAGATGGCTGTGAGGGGGAAGAATTTATATCAATCCATAAATTCGAACAAAATTTGCAGTTTCGCTAGGCTGATTTGTGGAAGTGGACTGTTGTATTATCTGGCAAGAGGAAAGCTGGTGCCTGCTTTGACACGCTCAGAAATGGCCAACTCACTGCATCCTCAGCCAGCCTGTTCTATTTATTAATAAGCTATAGTACTTACAAGCTCCTGTGTTAACAAATATACTTCATCAGTGCTTCTATTGTTTCTGTAGCCCCATGGAAGCCTGACTCTTTGTATCCCTAAACATGTCTCAGATTTGCAAACTTTATATCCTGTGCTTTTTCAGGCTCCCTGGCTCTAGGCTGACTGACCCTCTTCCTAGGGGACATCTGCTCAAAGATATCAAAGACTTTTTATCACCACACTCCTTTCTTGCACATGTGGTTGCTTGATTTAGTCCTTGAGGCTTTTCTTTTAATGGCATTCTGTGTCTATAGAGTTAAAATGATGCTCTGACCCCAGGGTTCAGGAGTGGTAAAGGGCCTGGGTGGCCTGTTTCCTGGATCATCAGATTGAATCTTCTTAAGATGAAAATTTGGGTAGTTGCTCAAGTCTCTCAAACTATGAACCAAATTTGAGTTCTTCTTGTATGGGAAAAAATGTGTTGTTAAAAGCTTAAGTGTCCTGAATGAGAGGAGACTCATAGTATATTTAACACATGTACATGGGTCACTATGAAAGTTTTGAGACAGCCAGTGTCATGGTCCATGATTTCACTTCCCAGAAACACAGTCAACAGCGTCCTTTCTGATTCACCCAGGCAAACTTCAGAGTTTCAACTTGCTTGGCTTATTGGTGTTGCTGAGAAGCCTTCATTTGTTTCTGACTGTGAAGATAATATTTCTTGATATTTGTGTATCTCAAAATGTTTGTAATGATCCACCTGTTAAGCATGGAAGAATGGGTAGTTCCGTTTATGCCCCTCTTACCCACTTCATCTTCCATCCTTCTACTCTAAGCTGTATTATAGGGACCAACATACCGAGTACTTCTGCATGCACCTCCACAGGGTGCCCCCAAATGAACCTATGCAGATGGATGACCATGAGAAACCCTGGGCTTTCCATTTCAGTGAAGCTGGTTGTCATGATAGAAAGAACACAGATCTTGAACATAGTCTGGTTTAAAACACCAACCCTACCATTGCTATTTCTGTTACCTAAGGAAAATTAATTAACCTCTCTGAGTCTTGGATTTTTTCTTTAATATCCAGATGATATCATTTGCATTATAAAGTTGTAATAAAGATGAAGAGATATAATACATGTAGAAGACAATTTCAATTGCATAGTCAACAGCCACTTATAACCTTCCTCTATTCTAACCAGAACCAGTTTTATCTATGGATCTATTCTTTGAATCTCTTCATGAGATTCAAGGAAGTGGTTTCAAGCCCCAGGAGGTGAATGTTGGCAAGCTCTCTCCCTTCTCAGTGCCTTAGACATGAGTATATGGCTGAACTTGAGGCCAAGAACTAACATATAATAGGACTTGCAGTGAACTGGACGCTGTTTTACATCAAAAATTACCCATCAGTTACCATAAACACTACTCTGGTGACAGGTCACTAAAAGCCCTGACTTCACCACTATACAATCTATTCATGTATCAAAAAACCACTTGTGGGCAGCACCTATGGCTCAAAGGAGTAGGGTGCCGGCCCCATATGCTGGAGGTGGTGGGTTCAAACCTAGCCCCAGCCAAAAACTGCAAAAACAAACAAACAAACAAACAAACAAACAAAAAAACCACTTGTACCTCCTTCATCTATTAAAATAGTAAGTTAAAAGAAGATCTTTACATTCGTTAACTTAGTTAACACTATGTGATAGATGTTTTATTAATTACAAATGAGGAAAGTGATGAGCAGAGAGGTTAAAGGACTGGATCAGGAAACATGGCTAGGAAGTGGCAGAGCCAGGTTCAAACCCAGGAGTCAGGTCCAAGGTCTGTGTTCCTAACCACTAAGCACTCATTGTCAACTGGCGTGCCTTGAGAAGATCTTAGGTTTGCCACAAAACTTTTTAATGATCATTAACTAAATTATTTTTGGAAAAAGCTCAAAGCAGAGTAAGCATATATTTATTTTTACTTTTTTTTTTCTGATGGACATAATTTAAATGTACTGCAAATGTTTTAGCATTAACTATAGGTTCAAGTGTTTCATGAGATAAAAAAGGTTAAAAAACACTGTCCTGAGCAATGTCATTTCTCACATAGCAAAAGTCTGCTAGTGAATTCAAGGGAGAAGTTTTCTTTATTGATTAAAAAAAATGGGACGATATCCTCCCTTGCTGGATCTGTAGGTGAAATCTGATCCAGCTTTAGCCATTTGGCTCCCCTACAGTGAAATGTGTAGGGCACAAGACAGAAAGAAGGAACGGACTTGACTTTCAAAAGTGACAATTCACTCCTGAGCTACTTTACTGTGGGTCTATTTACATGTGTGAGTGTGAGTTTGACAAGTATTGGGATTTTTTTGTTACCCTAATTATGAGACATATAACTTCATAACCGTCAAATCAAAATGCAACAGATATTGGGCTAGCGCCTGTGGCTCAAAAGGGTAGGGCGCCAGCCCCATATGCTGGAGGTGGTGGGTTCAAACCCACCCCTGGTCAAAAACTGCGAAAAAAAAGTAACAGATATTTTTCCCACTTCCTTGATTTCCAAATAAAACTAAATGTCTACTTGAAGCCTGGTTTCACAAGCATTGAAGGCCGGTTGGATAAGCAAATTTTGTTTTCGATGACTTTACCTGTCTTGTTTGACACCTTTTCCAGCTCAAACACTTACCAGGTTGATATTTTCTTCTCTTAAGGTCCAAATCAGAAGCTAGGCATGACCTTGAAAGGCATTCAGAGAAAGATTTTAAAAGGTTGCAAACAGGTTGAAAGAGTTTCATAACCTAGGGCACGGCCTGTAGGCATCATAGCCCTTTCCAGGAGAGAGACAGACAGACAGACAGACACATCAGTAGTGGAATTTGGGGTCCCAGCAGTGGATAGAGTAGTGGTGTTATTTTGGGTAGTGACTCCATTTATCTGCTCAGGTGTCAGTAAAGTCGTTTCTTAGGCATTTGTCTGTTACTTTCGGCTAACCAAGCTCACCTGGGCTGCTGCTTCTAAGCACTCTAACACCTTGACCTGCAGTTCAGAACACAGAGGGAACGGTGGGGGGCGGGTAGTAAACACACGGCCTGGTGCCTCACTTGGGTTTTGTTCTCTCCTTCCATCTTCTATGCTTTCTCTCTTGTCCTTCTTAGTTCTCTCTTTTTCTGCTCTGTCTTTTCTCCTTTCTTTTTCTCTGTTTTCCTTTTGTAGCTGCTTCTCTGAATGTTCTACAGAATTGCCTTGGGGCCTTCAGCAAATACCTTTGCCCATCTCCCTGTTTTGATTTTTCCAAACAAGCATACACAGCTGGCCCCTTTTCTTTTTGAACACAACCAGAATACGCTGAGCAAATCACTGCTTTTCGTTTTGCCGGCTGGTGGGAGAGAGGATCAGATAGGTGAGATGAGGATGTGGAAGGGGGGATGGGAAGATAATGACTGATTTGATGATAATTAATATTTTCTGTGTCTCAATAGTGAAAGTCTCATCCAAGTCCCGCAGCCAAGCTCGAGTTAAACTCCTGGTGTGTGGGTTTAAGGGCCCTGCTGCCTGACATGCTGGGGCTGGTTTAGAGGCAGTGATGCTGTGTATGTGGAATTTCGTGGTTCTCTTTTATTATCATTACTGAGTAAACCATGCATATCTAAAAAGGAAACTTTAAATCAACCCGCTCTTAAGGTGAATTAATGTACTGGGTCTAAGTCACCTAGCCCATAACTTAAATTAGCAGAACATTTATGTATTAATTACTAAAGGCTTTGGAGTTTTTTGACCACTCATTTTCATTTTTATATAAAACCTCAATTATTTATGTCTTGTGTTTGTGCCAGTTTTTTAAAGCAGTGGAACAGCTCAGATTTGATTGACTGGTAATGTTTTTCAGAGCCATTAAAATGGCATTCAGCTTCTGCCGTTCAGATTGTGAGCTCTGAAAATGTGACTCTCCTGTTTTACTCCAGAGTTTCGTTCAAAAACCCAGGGATTCGTTTCTTTTATATCAATAATAGAAATTAATAAACAAAATAAGATTTTCACATAATGTGATTGACTGGAAATTTTCAGTGCTGTGAAATAAGCGTGTTATTTTTAATGGATGTGTTTTTGTAGAGAGTTAGCTGAATGCGGTGAGGGTTTATTTACTACAAAATTGATATTTTCAACAATCTCCTTCAAAATAATATCAAGTGGACTCACGGAAGCCAAGAAAGAAGTTTTCATGACGGGTAATGGTCAGCAGTGACCGGTCAGTAACTCTTTTCAGAAATGTTTGTTAAAATAGAGGTAAGGGATCCCCAGTCCCATCACTTTGTTTAATCCTCACGATAACTCCGGGAGGTAAAAAATACTTTCTTCTTTTGAAAACAGGAAAAGTAAGGCCTGGGAAGATAAGTTGTTTGTCTAGATCACAGAGCTTATAACTAGTAGAGCCAGAATCTAAATTGGAATCTTGTGTTAAAAAAATCAAATATCTGGACACTGGGGTTACCACTTTAAATTCACTTAGCAATTTTGTGTTAACAGTCAAGATAACTGCAGGCTTCTGCTTCTCCTGTGATTGTGTTTGAGGCGGGGGCAGATCAATGATATCTAGAAAAAATGGACGCACAGATATTATAAGGGTAGGCCTCTAATTTGGCCTCTAAATGGCCTCTAAATGGCCTCACCCCCATTTCCCAGCTCTTAATGCTTCTCCATCAACTTCAGGAAGAACAGTTTCTGCCTGTGGCTTTCTCCCTCCATTTTTTCCTTTCCCTTTTGAATTCCTCACTTCCCTTAAGAATCAAACTGATTATTTTCCTACAATAGTAGTTGCCACATTGTTGGGAGAATCAGGGTGTTAAAAGCAGTCTGAGGACATGTTTTTATACTCGGGCTCCTGAATCTCTCTCGCCAGGACCTGGCAGGCCGGGACTGAGGGCAGGTAGGCCCAGGCTGCTATCGTGCTCCCCATCCTGTGTGTCACAGAAGGAAGGGCCTGTGAGTACATCTTTTCTTATTTGTTTCATGGAATCACACTCATAGAAAAGGTGTCCAGTTTCCAAGTAAATGAAGAGACAAGGGATCATTCTCACATAAATATTACAAGTGTTACGTTTAATTTATTAATTCTGTAAGGTAGGTCGGTACTAAGTCTATTTTACCCGAGAATCAGAGAAGCTAGTTAACTTGCTCAAGGTACTATAATCTGAATGGTCCAGGTAGAATTCAAACTCAGATCCTTCTGACTCCAAAGGCCACGATCTTCCTCTTATACAATTCTGCCTTGTTCTCCTTCCACAGAGACTTTTCTGATTTTCCACAGATAAAACGATAATTTCTAAGTACTATCATTCACTTGTATATATCAGTTTGCAGTAGACCTTTGGCGGGGGGATGTTATCCAGCACAAGTTGTCTTGCCTCGATGGAGTCCCTGCTGTCAAAGACAAAGCTCGGAACTCATGCCGTGACCCTCCACTTGACCTACTTGCTACAACTTGCTCCTTGCTCAATCTGCTGCAGAAATGCTGGCTGCTGGAGTTTCTTTAAAAAGGCCAAACAAAAGCTTCTGGTGTGAGAGTCTGCATTTGCTGTTGTCTCTGCTTAGAATGCTGTTCCCCAGATACCACAAGGATAAATCCCTCATTTTCTTCAAGATATCCATTCAAATGTCACCTTACCAGTATTCTGACCACCCTATAAGAGACAGAAGTTTTCCCCGTCACATTGGTCTTTCTGCTCATGTCACATATTTCCACCATACATTACATATTTGTGCGTTTCCTTCCTGTCTCCATGAACTGGAGGTGAGACATGAGAACCAGGCCTCGGTTCACGTCACTGCTGCGTCCCCAATGTTTAGGAGGGTGCCACTCCCAGAGCAGGAACTCAGTAAACAGCTGGTGACTGTGATTCAGTGAATATTTGTTTATTTCACATTTCCTTCCACTCCAGGTCATGGGAGCAGTTCTCCCTCCACACAAGGTCAATTAGATTCTCCTGCATAGCTGTTTGCAATTGGAACTAAGAGATGAGAATTGAGATTGGGGCTGAGAATAGGATGGAAAAGAGATAGCTTTAGACCTGTAGGCCAGTGTCATGCATGGAGAAACAGAGGAATGGTTCCATTGTCTTGTCAAAGAATAATGACGTAGTTGCACAGAGAGGTCAGTCCTAAAAATCTGTGGCTTGGGACAGAGAGCAGTGGAGCCATGTTCCAACCATATAAATGAGCACAGGAGACACGGATTGACAGTACATGCTGCAACAAGTGAGGCCAACCCCTCACCTCAAGCCCCGAGCACTTCTCTCAGAGTCCTTTTATTGAGAAGACACATAATGGGACAAAGATTACTAAGCAAGGACATGCAGGGCCTGTGTGCTCAGGGAAATGATCTCATAGGTGCCAAGAGAGTATGTACGTAAGGAAATGATCTCCAAAATACTACATGCAATTTTTCTCCACTAATCCTTCAAGGAACTGCCATAAAATGCTTACTGTTTAACATTAGCCTTACTACTACAGGACTGCACTTTGCTCCTCCAGGATTACTGAGGGGCTTGCCTTCCAAGTCACAAGAGATTTACAGGCTTGCCAGGAGAATGTCTTGTTCTCAGTAATTCCTCAGATGAGTTATGATATTGGCGGCTGTTGTAGTAAGTGTGGTGTTTAGTCCTCCATAGAGCGGCAGTCTGCTGTCCTGAGCAGTGTTCTCTTACTGTTCTCTATCTTTTCTGAGGCCAGGACTCATTTCTCTGTCAGGTGCTGAGAGAGACCCCTGTGTTCTTATCTTGAACCCTACTTTTTCACTTGGCTCAGCTCGAGTGCTGCAGTTGTAAGGATAGCTCTTAAGAGTAACAGTGGCTTGATTACGACGGCATCAGGACTGACACCCAGGGATGGCTCACTGAGCTCTTCAGAGACCCAACCCCCTTTCATCTTTCCATTCTGCTGTCATTTGCCTGAAGATCGTGCCATCCATGCTTGTCACCAGCAGGACAGTGCTGTACTTCATGACCTCACTTCTGAGCTTCAGACAGGAAGAAAGGGGAAGGAAAAAGGAGCAGAGAGCTTTCTCTTGGGGAGGCTTTGCCTTTCTTCATTTTGAAAGAAAAAATCTTCCTCGGGGAATTCTACCTATATCTATCCCGTTGTCCAGACAATGGCGTGTGGACATCCCCAGGCAGAGCAAAAGCAAGTGGCGTGGCTTTCTATATTTCTATATGCAGATGGCAGGGGAGAGAGAAATCCCAAACACAGTATCTGTTATTTTGGTTAAAGATGCTGACTTAATACTTCCCAGAAGAATCACTGGGCTTTTGTAATGATGCTTAAAATATCAGCATTTTCAATACAAAGTGAAGTCTTTTTTTTTTTTTTTTGAGATGGAGCCTCAAGCTATCCCCCTGGGTAGAGTGCCATGGCATCACAGCTCATAGCAAACTCCCAACTCCTGGGCTCAAGCGAGTCTCCTGCCTCCACCTCCCAAGTAGCTGGGACCACAGGCACCGGCTACAATGCCCGGCCATTTTTTGGTTGCAGCCATCATTGTTGTTTGGCGGGCCCGGGATGGGGATTCGAACCCACCATCTTAGGCGTACGTGGCTGGCACCTTAGCCTATTGAGCCACAGGCGCCGAGCCACAAAGTGAAGTCTTGAAGCAGAACTCAAATGTGTTTGTCTTTGAATACATTACCCAAAATTTAAGGTGTGACTTTCAAAGGAAAAAAA
>CAUYQV010142589.1:0-13443 GCA_963574575.1 Galagoides demidoff
GGCTGGGGATTTGAACCCGCCACCTTAGGTGTACGTGGCTGGCGCCTTAGCCGATTGAGCCACAGGCGCCGAGCCAGTGCATTCACTTTTAATAACCCAGACCCCAGTTGGTAACACTGGTCTCCAGTTTGTATCAGATCATATTATCTTTTTTAGTATCATTCTGTCACCCTGGGTGGAGTGCTATGGAGTCATAGCTCACAGCAACCTCAAAATCCTGGGCTCAAGTGCTCCTCTTGCCTCAGCCTCCCAAGTAGCTGAGACTACAGGCATGTGCCACTACAACTGGCTAGTTTTTCTACTTTTGGTAGAGACAGGGTCTTGCTTTTGTTCAGGCTAGTCTCAGACTCCTGAGCTCAAGCAATCCACTTGTCTTGGCCTCCCGGAGAGCTAGCATTACAGGTATGAGCCCCCTTCTGGCCCATGTTCTTACCTATAGTACTATTTTGGACCTTCTGGACTTTTTGTGCTGGGGCTTTCAAAGCAGTTGCTAGAACATTTGATTCCACATTCTGGAGGATAGATGTAGCTGTGGATGCAACTTCTTGCTTCTTTCCCATTTCCCATAGAGTTTCATTGGTGAGAAGCATCTCAAATTGGTCAACAATCTGTTGCAGCTTTAAAGACATATAAAAAATGTAATCTGTTAGGTTCCATATCTAAAAGAATGACAGAAAGCATGAGAAAAAGGGCTCGGGAACCAGAGAAATCAGACTCAAATCCTGACTCCAGTGTTTACTGGCTGTTTGGCCTTAGGAAAATTACTCAGCCAATCTGTGCCTCAGGACAGTAAAAGGATCTCACAGAGTTTTCTGGAAGATTAAATGAGTTAAGGATGCTGTGTTCTTAGAAGTGTTATCACTACTTGGTAAGCATCACGTAAGGATTTGTTAAATTTTTTGCCAACAGGATAGTGGTAAGTTTGTTAGAAATACTAGGTAAACCAGTGGTTCTCTCCTGGGGTTGATTCTACCTCTTGCCCACCACTGCGAACATTTTGCAATGGGTGGAGACATATATGGTTGTCATGACAAGGGAGTGGTTGCTACTGTCATCTGCTGGGTGGGGACTAGGATGCTGCTCAAATCCTACAATGCCTGGGACGCCCCCATCACAAAGAATGACCTGATCTCAGATGTCAGAAGTGCCAATGTTCAGAAACCCTGAAATAGAGTTATGGCTCAGAAGATACTGTTATTAATTTAAGAAATTTGTCTTTGGAGGCTAATAAAGATTTGGGCCAAAGTGAACTTTTAAAAACAATAGAGGGCCACTCTGGGCAGGATCCAATGTTGCTGTGACAGTCCTAGACAACTGTCCAGACCACCTGCAGCCACGGCCAACAAGGGCTTGCAACATTTGAAGCAACAGGTGGAGGAGACGGCCGAGGAAGCAGTGACAGCAGCTGGAGCAACAGTTCAGCAAATGCTGGATCATGCCACAGAGACGGGGCAGAAAGCCATGGACCAGCTGGCCAGCTTCACCCAGGAAACCATCAACAAGACTGCTAAACAGGTTTCTGACTGCTACTCAGGTTTTGCAAAAAAATTAGGCCTTATGAAATGACAGAAGGAGGTAGAGTGATGCCCCTGTAGGCCCTATGCAGCTGGGCCTGGCCCTAAGCTCTGTTCCCCAGTTGCCTCCTAGGTCTGCCCTCACATTAAAATTCATGTTCCAAACAACAACAACAAAAAATTGTAATAGACGTGATTTAAAATACTATTTTTTATGCCAATCCTACCCCATCCTTGTAATCAATGTGTGGTCTTTGAACTGGGAGCATTGGCATCCCTTGGAAGTCTGTGGAGAATGCAGAATCCAGGCCCCAGATCAGGTGAATAGAATCCAGATCTGCAGAATGTGATCTGAGGGACCAGAGCAGATGACCCTGTCTCTACCTAAGTTTAAGGAAACAAATGTTACCTATAGGTTGAGGGTTCAGGGCCAGCTGACATGGAAAATTTCTTTCTTTCTTTTTTTCTTTTCATGATGCTCCGTGGTGAAGCTATCTATTTTTTTTTTTTATTAAATCATAGCTGTGTACATTAATGCAATCATGGGGTACAGTGTGTTGTTTTCATATATGATTTGAAATATTTTCATCAAACTGGTTAACTTAGCCTTCATGTCATTTTCTTAGTTATTGCATTAAGATGTTTATATTCCATTTTTAGAAAGATTCACTTGCACCCTTGTGAGATAAACCATAGAGGTGATCCCTTCTATCACCCCCCCCCACCCACCTCCCTCCCCTTCCTTCCCCCTCCCCATATTCTTAGGCTATAATTAGGTTATAGCTTTCATATGAAAGCTATAAATTAGTTTCATAATAGGGCTGAGTACATTGGATACTTTTTCTTCCATTCTTGAGATACTTTGTTAAGAAGAACATTTTACAGCTCCATCCATGTAAACATGAAGGAGGTATGAAAATTTGAAGGAAATCGACAAATACTTGGAAGCACGCCACCTCCCAAGACTTAGCCAGAATGAAGTGGAAATGTTGAACAGGCCTATATCAAGTTCTGAAATAGCATCAACTATACAAAATCTCCCTGAAAAGAAAAACCTGGGACCAGATGGCTTCACGTCAGAATTCTACCAAACCTTTAAAGAGGAACTAATACCTATATTACTCAACCTTTTCCAAAATATAGAAAAAGACGGAATACTACCCAACACATTCTATGAAGCAAACATCACCTTGATACCCAAACCAGGAAAAGACCCAACAAGGAAAGAAAACTACAGATCAATATCACTAATGAATATTGATGCGAAAATATTCAACAAGATCCTAACCAACAGAATCCAGCAACACATCAAACAAATTATACATCACGACCAAGTGGGTTTTATCCCAGGATCTCAAGGATGGTTCAACATACGTAAATCTATAAATATAATTCGTCACATAAACAAATTAAAAAACACAGACCATATGATTCTCTCAACTGAAGCAGAAAAAGCTTTTGATAATATCCAGCATCTCTTCATGCTCAGAACACTTAAGAAAATCGGTATAGAAGGGACATTTCATAAACTGATTGAGGCCATCTACGGCAAACATACAGCCAATATTGTATTGAATGGAGTTAAATTGAAATCATTTCCACTCAGATCAGGAACCAGGCAAGGTTGCCCATTGTCTCCATTGCTCTTTAACATCGTAATGGAAGTTTTAGCAATCACAATCAGGGAAGAAAAGACGATCAAGGGTATCCATACAGGGTCAGAAGAGATTAAAATTTCACTCTTCGCAGATGATATGATTGTATACCTGGAAAACACCAGGGATTCAACTACAAAACTCTTAGAAGTGATCAAGGAATATAGCAGCGGCTCAGGTTACAAAATCAACACTCATAAATCTGTAGCCTTTATATATACCAACGGCAGCCAAGCTGAAAAAGCAGTCAAGGACTCTATTCCATTCACAGTAGCTCCCTAAACCTGCTGAATATGTGTGACTCTGTGAAGCATAAAGACACTCTGTCCATTTGGTCCACATCAGAGACTATCTCTTCCCAGTTTGGAAACTGTTATCATCAACAAAGCTCTTCTTTCTACTATTTAGCCATCCTGGTGGCCTTTTGGACAACTTTAATAAGCTCCCTAGGGGGTTTCCAGGAACATAAGCGTACTGGACAGTAAGTTCCATCAGAAAAGGGAGTTTGTCTTGTTCACTCTGTTTCCCAGGACCTACAGCAGTCTTTGGCAAATAGTGTATTCCATAAATGTTTATGGGCTGAATGAGTGGTCTGAAGAGGAAAATGCTATACCAACAAAGAGTTATAAAATGCAGAGTGATATTTAAAAAGTATTGGAGAGACGTTCAGAAATGGGGTTCAAATAAACTTTTTAAAATGTGCAGCTTTTTTATCCAATGAGCCTTCCTGGAAATTCTGAGCTGAGTTTCCTAGTTTAGGAGCAGCCTCCAACCCCCTTCCCTGATACATACAATATCATATATCTCTTTCTTCTAATCACAGCTAAAGTCTTCTTGGCTTAAACTCATTTCTACAGAAAAGACACTGAAGTATTTTCCCTTCAGCATTGCTATTGTTGTTCTGATCCAGCACAAGGACTTGGCATCTATCTTGTTTTTGACAATGAGATTTTTTTTTTATTGAGGTGAAATGCACATAACATAAAACTCATTTTAAAGGGGATAATGCAGTGACATTTGTACTCTCACAATGTTGTACAACCACTCGCTCTCTGAAACATTCCAAAATGTTTGCATCACCCCCAAAGAAAACCCTACATCCATCATCAGTCACTCCCCATTCCCTTGCCTTCAGCCCCTGGGAACCACAGATTTCTATCTCCATGGATTTGCCTATTCTGGATACATCATATAAAAGGAGTCATGCAATTTGTGGTCTCTGGTGTCTGGCTTCTTTCACTTAGCATAATGTATTCAAGCTTCATCCACATTGCAAGCATGTGTGAGAACTTTATTCCTTCTTGTGGTGAATAATATTTCATTGTATAGATATAGTCCATTTTATTTATCCATTCATCTATTGATAGTTTTTTTTTGAGACAGAGTCTCACTATGTTGCCCTTGGTAGAGTGCTGTGCCATCACAGCTCACAGCAACCTCAAACTCTTGGGCTTAAGCGAGTCTCTTGCCTTAGCCTCCCCACAGCTGGGACTATAGGTACCCACCACAATGCCTGGCTGTTTTTTTTGTTATTGTTGTCACTGTTGTTTTAGCAGGCCCTGGCCAGTTTCAAACCCACCAGCTCTGGGGCATGTGGCTGGCACTGAGCTTATTGATAGATATTTATGTTGTTCCCACATTTTGACTATTGTGAATAGTGCTTCTATGTATATACATGTACAAACGTTTGTTTGAGACCCTGATTTCAATTCTTTTGGATATGCACCCAGGGGTGAAATTTTTGGGTCATGTGGTAATTCTTTATTTAACTTTGTTGAGGAAGCTGGTAATACAATTTTACAATGAAATGTTCTTGTGGTTACATGGTTACTCATTTGTTCATTGCTTCAATTAACATTCCTTGAACTCCTAACACAAGCTTGGTCTTATTTCTATCTTTAAGATGCTTACAGTCTAGGGAGGTGATTATGTGACATGATTATAGGTCATGAAAATGTTGTCAGTCTACTGCAGACAATGATGGATACTGCGGATGTAATAGGTACTTCTGTCCAGGCACTGCTTTAAGCACTTCACATATATTATTTCATTTAATCTTTCCATCCATCCAAGTAGGTGGGAACCATTATTACTTCATTTCACAGGTAAGTAAATCACTTCTTGGAGAGTGTATGATAGTCAATTTTGTATGTCTGATTGACTAGGCCATGGGGTGCCCAGATATTTGGTCAAGCATTAAACTGGATGGGTCTATAAGGTGTTTCTAGATGAAATTAACATTTGAATCCATAGAAAGAGTCAAGCAGATTGCTGGCTCTGATGTGGGTGGGTTGCATTTAATCCATTGGGGGCCTGAATAGAACAAAAAGACTGACCAAAAGGGAATTTCCTCCTGCCTGACTGCCTTGAGCTGGGGCATTACTTTTGACCTTTGGATTCAAATAGAAACTTTAGAGTTAAAAAATCTTTTTAGACAGGCTCTCATTCTGTCACTCAGGCTGGAGTGTGGTGGTGTCATCATAACTGACTTTAACCTCAAATTCCTGGGCTCAAGTGATCCTCCTATCTTTGCCTCCAGAGTAGTTGGGATTACAGGTGTATTATACTATGTCGAGATAATACAGGGTCTTCCTATGTTCTTTAGGCTGGTCTTAGCTCCTGGCCTCAAGTGAACCTCTTACCTCAGTCTCCCAAAGTGCCTAGATTTACAGGCATGAGGCACCATGCTCAGCTAAAACTTTGGATCTTTAAAAATTTTAAGCCTGCTGACCTTTGTGCTGAAATTACACCACTGGCTCTCGTCTCTAGCTTGATAACCACAGGTTAGCTTTCATAATCACAGAAACCAATTCCTTATAATATTTATCTATTCACATACTATTGATTTGATTTCTGTGGTGCTGGCATTTTAACTCCTGTCTATTTATCCCCCCACCATGGAAACATGGGAGAGGGGCTCTTAACTCAGATGGAAGGGCTCAGGGAGGGCTTCCAGTAGGACATGACACCTGAATTTAGTCTTGAGTAAAGAAGAGTGGAAGATAGCCCTCTAGCTGAAATATTGGGAAAGAGAGTTTCAGGGAGAGAGAATAGTGTGGAGGCCTGGAGTGTGGGAAGACAAGGTATGAACAGTCCAGCTGGAGTGAAGGTGGGAAAGAGTAGAGAGGATTCTAGTAGTAGAATGGGACCAAACCATTCATTCTACTAGACATTGTGTTCTTAGAGGCATGGATCATTCTCTTATTAAAATTCAGAGTTGGGGCCAGACATGGTGGCTAATGCCTGTAACACTAGCACTCTGGGAGGCTGAGGCAGGTGGATTGCTTAAACTCAGGAGTTGAGACCAGCCTGAGCAAGTGTGAGACTCTATCTCTACTAAAAAAACTAACCTGGCAGGGGGGATACCATTATTACTAAGGTGGTTTTCCCAGAGTGAAGCTTATCCATTGCACTCAGGATGTGCTGAGCCTTGTGATTCCCCAGATGTGGGAAACTAAACTGTGTAATTTGTGGTATGGGGACTACATTTGCACTTTCCCCTGGAGGAAAAAAAAATGAAAAACTAGTGGACATCATGGTGGATGCCTGTAATCTCAACTACTCGAGAGGGTGAGGCAGGAAGATCACTTGAGCCCAGGAGGCTGTGGAGAGCTATGATGATGCCATATCACTCAAACTCAGGGTGACCCAGTGAGACTCTGTCTAAAATAAAATAAAATAAAATAAAGTAAAATAAAATTAAATAAAATTCAAAATTGGTTTATAGACATTAAATGATTACTACCTGACAGGCACTTTCTTGGTCTCTCTCTTGGTCTTTTAACTTTAGTACAATCCATTTCCCTTCTCTCTTTTAATAATTAAATGAATTCTACAAATTTTATCTGGGCCATGCTGCCTGGCTATAGAGCACACTGTGTCAGCCTCCCTTGCATCTAGCTTGGACCATGATATGTATAACTTCTGGGTTTTCACCTTAGGATGTGTCCCCAACAAAATTATCAAGGTATTATTAGCATATCATAGAGTGAATAGATGCATCCCATCTCTCTCCCACTCTCCTGTCCTCAACCTCCATTATAGACAACTTGTTCTGGAGTGGGCGGTAAAGCAACAACAAAAAGAGATTTGGAATTGTTAATGGCCTCATGGAGCAGAATCCCTCCATCAATCTGGACTGTTCACCTCTGGATTGTTGACTCAGAGAGTAATAAAGATCCAGGTTGTTTATAGTGCTTATGTTTCATTATTTTTTCTTTATTCTTTTGTAACTTTATATTTCCACTATGTGCTCATTATAAACATTTAAAACAGAACTGAGTCAAACATTTAAGTCTCCTCTCAGCTCACATCTGTTGATGTACTACTCATTTTTTTCACTTAATAAAATATTTCAGACCCTACATTTAGTTCTGGTGTATTTCTTTTAATAGCTGCAAAATAGCTGTAATTTTTTCATCCATCTCCCTTATTGAGAGACAATTATTTTGTAATTTTTTTCACTGTTTCAAATAATGCTTCAATAAATACTTTCATAGAAATCTCTCTGTATCCTCACTCTCTCTGTACCCTATATATACAGTAAACCTGCATAGTTGACCATCTCCTTACAATGTCTACCTCCTTAAGTTGACCTAATTTTCAACTTAATTGTGTGTGTGATCTGACACACACCGCATGTACTCAATAGAAATTCCCTATGTTGACCACCTCTATATGTTGACTAGTTTGTTATAGTCCCTTGGGTGGTAAACTTACAGAGGTTCTACTGTATTTTAAAGATCTATCTATATCATTGTATATATTTTGGTCTGTTTGTTGCAGAAGCTCAGCATATACCCTAATATACTCTCTTAGTCTGTCTTGGTCTGGGATAGACCCCTGTTTTAGAATACAGTATACACACACATGCACAGTCATCCATACATATAAACACACACACTCCCTGTATCTATATCATCTATATCTATCTACATCTATATCTCTTCGTATCTATATCATCTATATCTATATCTATATACAGGACCACCTGTGTATTCCCAGATGTGGGTATACTTGAGTCCCACACTAGCTCCTTCAAAATTCAGGTATAGGAAAAGTTGATCCTCTCTATGTGTGGGTTTAGCATCTTGTGAATATTTTTGAGCCATGGTTGGTTGAAAAAAATCTGAGTATAAGCAGACCCCTACAGTTCAAACTCATTTGTTCAAGTGTCAACTGTAGTGACATACATAGTGATATACCCAGTGATGTATATCTATATATACACTACAATTATATATAATATGTAAATATACAAATGTTATGTAGCAATATGATATTACATAGTAGTAATATCATATATATTTATGTAAAATATATATACCCTGCCTTAAATCCACCACCACTTGCTGATTTTGGGCTTTGTAAGTATTGTTACCTAGCTAGGTTCTGGGGATCAGTTTTTACTCACCTCTTTCTTGCCTTTGTTTGAAGGCGTGGCATCTGCAAAAGATATCATGAGGGAGTTATTATTGGAATTGAGAATGACCAGGTAGAGGGGCAGGCAGTTAAGGTGGGCAACTTTGCATCTAGTACAGTGGTTCTCAACCTATGGGTCGTGACCCCTTTGGGCTGTATTAAAGGTTCGTGGCATTAGGAAGGTTGAGAACCACTGATCTAGAAGGTCTGAACTCATATTCTTTACGTTTACTGACATTGTTACTTGTGGTTACCCATGAGTATGGGTCCCTTATGCCGTAGAGCAGTGGTTTTGAACCAGTGGTGATTTTGTCCTGCAGGCAACATTTGGCAATGTCTGGAGTCAGAATGTCTTTTCTAGTGTTAGACTCAATAGAAAATGAGGAAGGGAGGCAAGAGAAGCAAGAATTTTCTTACTCTGACATGTGTTCTCACTGGAACTTTTGAATTCTACATCCCCAGAAAGAAGCTTATATCCAGGGACACAGCGGCAGTAGAAACTTCCTTCAACATTCTGACATTCACCATTTGGTCCACAGTATATACTAAAGGGTGGTTTACATTCATTAATATCTGGAACACAAAGGAGAAATTTGGTCATCCATCCAACAAAGATTTACTAAGATGTGTCTGGAAGTTGTGCTCTTTTCCCCAGAGCCTGTTCTGGTTTTCCAAGATAAATCAGCTTAGGTAATGGTCATTTTTGTTTTTTTCTTTCCTTATTGACTTTGGTTGAGTTCTCCAAAAACCAGACACTGAGACAAGAATTTAAGAGCATATACTTGGGAGGTGATACTAAAAAAACCTGGAAGGAAGTGGTGAAATGAAACAGGGAAGGGAAAATAAAGGGAGTTCCCCCTTTGGCAACTGGGGTGTAATTGCTCTGAGGACTTCTGAGAGGCAATGTAGAGCACACACTTCACCATGATCCCACCTGAAGAGTGAGAGATTTGGGGGTACTTATACACTAACTCCTGTGACTTATTGGTGGAAGGCTGTGCTCTGTAGACTTTTTTTTGTGTGAACATGTAATAGGTTTATTGTTGGCATTTTATTTTAACAGTTTTATTGAAATATAATTCACATATAATACAACTAATCCATTTATTTATTTATTTATTTATTTATTTATTTTTTGAGACAGAGTCTCACTTTGCCACCCTTGGTAGAGTGCCATGGCATCATAGCTCACAGCAACCTCAAACTCTTGGGCTCAAGCAATTTTCTTGCCTCAGCCTCCCAAGTAGCTGGGACTATAGGTGTCTGCCACAACACCTGGCTATTTTTAGTTTGGTTTCTTGCAAAAGAATGAATTGTAAGGGATACATATAAGATATCACAGAGGTAGATGATGTCTAATTTATATTTCTGAAAGCATAAAATGTTATTCCTTTCAGTGAGATTGGAAAGGCTTTATTAGCAATGAAGAGAGCACAGTGGAGTCTGACCAGGAGCCAGCTCCCTGTCACACAGTTTCAAGAGGCTTTTATAATCTTGTCAGTATAATGGGATGCAGGAGAAGGTTGAGGGGTGAGGGGAATCATTCTCTTTTGCAGAGTGACTGATCTTTCTGCCCTGGACTAATGTCAGAATTATTCCCTTCCACAGGGGTGCTGATCTTCACACCAAGGGCTTATCTCTAGTGCTAACCAGGACCAGGATAGGAAATTGCTTGTTTAGATGTTTCGCAGGGACACTGGCCCTGAAAAATTCCAGCTGAGTGAGGAGGGGGTTGCTGTGATCATGACATTTGGTTTCTGACTTTCTTTCACTAGCTGTCTCCTTTAGTGACTGTATCCTTTCCCACACTTTTGTCTCTGTGGTTAGAGTAGATTAAAGATGGCTACAAGTTCCTCTTCCCTTGAAACTGGGCTAGCCTGTGCCTTTTTTGACCAATAAAGTGCTTTGGAAATGATTCCATGTCAGTTTTAGGGCTGGACTTTCAGTGGTCTGGCATCTTCAACCTTGCTCCCTTGGAAGCTATTTGTTGGGGATGGAATTATGTTCTCCCCAAAGACACTTTGAACTCCTAACCCTTGCTATTTGTGAAGGTGACCTTATTTGGATACAGAGTCTCTACAGAGGTAATCAAATTAACGTGAGGTAATTAGAGTGGAGAATAATCCAATACTACTGATGTTCTTCTAAGAAAAGAAAAATGCCATGGGAAAACAGACACACACAGGCAGAACATCATGTTATAAAGGAGGCAGAAATTGGAGTAAGGTAGCTGCAAGCCAATGAATGCCAAGGATTGATCAAGGATGGTCACCACCAGAAGCTGAAATTGGCAAGGAAGGATTTTCCCCTAGAATCTTCAGGAGGAGTTTGGCTCTTGCTGACACTTTTATTTTAGACTTCTTGTCTCTAAAATTGTGACACAGTAAATTTGTGTTCTTTTTTTTGCCTTTGTGGGATTCAATGTGTTGATTATTTGTACAGATCGGAGTGCTTACATCCTACTAATTAACATAGCTTTCACATCATTTACTTAATCACAGTGTTAAGACATTTGTGTTCAATACTTGATAGATTTGACTTGTATTCTTGTAATATGCTCCATAGATGTGGTCCCACCATTAAACCTTCCTTTATCGAACCACCACCCTCCTTTCCCTTCCCTCCTTCATCCTGGGCTATAGTTGTGATTCATCTCGTGTTGTGGTATTTTGTTATGGCAGCCCTAGGAAACTAAATATACCATCCATCATGTAATAAGTGTGGGTCCCTGAGACCACCAAGTCATGTGGAGACATATTGGAGGATGGATGCCAGTGAGAGGAAGATGAGAGGGAGGAACATGGAGGTGTCAAACACGTGAGGGAATTAGCTATCTTGGCAGTCTCAGTTATGTGGCTCAGAGACAACACCTCTTGCTAAGTCCTTCTAGAACTCCTGACAACAAAATTGTGAGCAAAGTGAAATGGTGCTTTTAAGACATACATTTTGTGGTAACAAGAACACTCATGTTATTATGAGTGGAGAACCTGAGGGCCTTCACCAAAGGATGAAGGTTGCAAACTGCCTTGTCTTATTTCTTCTGATGCTGTTTCACAGAATTATAACATGCAGATGATCAACTTGTCAGACCCCTAGGATAGAGAAAGAATTGGGAGAGGATGGGCACTTACATAATCTGTGTGAAGTAATCTCAGCTTGAGTTGGGATATCTAAGGCATGTTGGGCTCCATGCATTAAAAAAATATTTTAGAATAGGATGAAAATGTTCTAGGATTTTGAATGTGGCTTTTCTTTCTGCCTCTCCCTCCCTATACATACTAGACAGAGATGATTACTAGCATCAATATTATTTAACATTTTCCTAAAGTTTATAATAAATGTAGTAAGATAAGAAAATGAAATAAATAGTGCAAAGGTGGAAAAACAGACAAAATACTTTTGAAAGCTAATGAGTGTATATTCAGTCAATCTAGATAATGCTAGTTAAAAACTATAGAGCCAGAATTAATAAAGATATTTAGTAAGATGTCTGGGTATAAGGTAAATATACGATATTAAATAGCATTTTCCCCTCAGAATAAGCACCTGTAAGTGGAAATGGGAAAAATATTCCTAGAAACAGATCTACACTTGTATGAAAATTTGATATGTGAGAGGTGACAGTACAGACTTATGAGAAAAAAATTTGAACATTCAGTACATGGGAATAACAGTTATCTAAAGGGAGAAAGATAGAATGGTCCTGATTTCAATTCCAATTCATGAAGTCCTATCCCTTTTATTACCTTATTCAATTCGCCTGCCACCCTCATGAAGTCAGAATTATCGTCTCCATGTTATTGAGGACAAAATTGAGACCTATTTTTTCTGACGTTATGAAAGCATTTCTGTCTTGGTGAAGGCAGAGTCGGTAGAGTTTTCAGCGTGACATTTCCTTTCCCAACAGCACTTGTGATGATTTGGTGGGTTGTTCCTACCAAAACTCAGGTTGAATTATTATTATTATTATTTTTTGAGATAGGGTCTTGCCCAGGCTGGGGTGTAGTAGCATCATCGTAGCTCAGTGCAGCCTCAAACTTATGGCCTTAAGCGATTCTCTTGCCTCTGCCTCTCAAAGTGCTAGGATTACAGGCATGAACCATTGCACCCAGCCTTATGAGGGAATGTGGTGGTGAATGTGGTAGTACTGGGAGGTGGGGCCTAGTGGAAGGTGTTTGGGTCATAGGGACAGATCCTCAGATGAATGTTCTCCTATAGGGGGAAATGGATCAGTTCCTGAGAGAGAAGGTTGTTAAAAAGCATCTGTTTCCTTGGTTTCTGTCTCTTGCTTCCTGTCTCGCCATATGATCTCTGTGCACATGCCTGCTCACCTTGTGCTTTCCAGCATGAGTTGAAGCGGCCCAAGTCTCTCCCCAGGTGCAGTTGTCCAATCTTGAACTGTCCAACCACCAGACTCATAAGCCAAATAAATCTCTCTTCTTTGGAAATTACCCAGCCTCAGGTATGCTGTTATAGTAACCCAAAGTGAACTAAGACAGCTTTCATTCTGTCTCCTTTTCTTTTTTTTTTTTAATTTTTTTTATTAGATCATAATTGTGTACATTAATTCTATCATAGGCTACAGTGTGTTGCTTCCATATATAGTTTGAAAAACTCTCATCTAACTGGCTAACATAGCCATCGTGTCTTTCTCATAATTGTTAAGACATTTATATTCGACCTTTAGACAAATTCACATGTACCCTAATAGGATAAATCATAGGCGTGATCCCCACAATATCTGTCTCCTTTTCACTCCTGCTTCCGGGTGACTTAAAACTCTTGCCTTTACCTGTGCATATTTCCAAGGGGAAGGTGAAGAATTCCTGCCCAGATCCAGAAACATATCCAGG
>CAUYQV010142590.1:0-12491 GCA_963574575.1 Galagoides demidoff
GATCTGAGTGGAAATGATTTCAGTTTAACTCCATTCAATACAATATTAGCTGTACGTCTGCTGTAGATGGTCTCTAACAGTTTAAGAAATGTCCCTTCTATACCAATTTCCTTAAGTGTTCTGATCATGAAGGGGTACTGGATAATATCAAAAGCTTTTTCTACATCAATTGAGAGAATCATATGGTCTTTGTTTTTTAATTTATTTATGTGATGAATTATATTTATGGATTTACGTATGTTGAACCAGCCTTGGGACCCTGGGATAAAACCTACTTGGTCATGGTGTATAATTTTTTTGATATGTTGCTGGATTCTGTTTGTTAGGATCTTGTTGAATATTTTCACATCAATATTCATTAGTGATGTTGGTCTATAATTTTTTTCTTGTTGGGTCCTTTCCTGATTTGGGGATCAAGGTGATGTTTGCTTCATAGAATATATTGGGAAGTATTCCTTCTATTTCTATATTTTGGAAATGGTTAAGTAATATAGGTCCTAATTCCTCTTTAAAAGTTTGGTAGAATTCTGATCTGAAGCCATCTGGTCCCAGGTTTTTCTTTTTTAGGGAGATTTTGTATAGTTGATGCTATTTCAGAACTTGATCTAGACCTGTTGAACATTTCCACTTCATTCTGGGTATGTCTTGGAAGGTGCTGTGCTTCCAAGTATTGGTCGATTTCCTTCAGATTTTCATATTTCTGAGAATAAAGTTTCTTATAATATTTATTAAGGATTTTTTGAATTTCTAAGGTGTCTGTTGTTATTTTGTCTTCACCATTTCTGATTGATGAAATTAGAGATTGTACTCTTTTTTTCCTGGTTAGGTTGGCCAAAGGTTTATCTATTTTATGGACCTTTTCAAAAAACCAACTTTTTGATTTATTGATCTGTTGTATAATCCTTTTGTCTTCAATTTCATTTAATTCTGCTCTAATTTCTAATTTCTTTTCTTCTGCTGGATTTGGGATTGGAATGTTCTTCCTTTTCCAGTTGTTTGAGATATTCCATTAAGTTGTTAACTCCCTTTCTTTCCATTCTCTTGAGGAAGGCTTGCAGTGCTATAAATTTCCCTCTTAGGACTGCCTTAATGGTATCCCAGAGGTTCTGATAATTCGTGTCTTCATTATTGTTTTGTTCCAAGAATTTGGTAATTTCCTTCTTAATCTCCTCTGACCCACCTATCATTCAGCGTAAGGTTATTTAGCTTCCATGTTTTTGTATGAGTCTGCAGATTCCTGTTGTTACTGAGTTCAACTTTTATTCTGTGAGGGTCCAAGAAGATGCAAGAAATAATTTCTATTCTTTTAAATTTGCTGAGGTTAGACTTGTGACCTAAGATGTGATCAATTTTGGAATATGTTCTGTGGGCTGATGAGAAAAATGTATATTCAGTTTTCTTAGGATGAAATGTTCTATACATGCCTATTAAATCCAAAGGTTGGATGGTTAAGTTTAAATCTAAAATTTCTTTGCTCAGCTTCTTATTGGAGGATCCAATACTGCCAAAGGAGTGTTGAAGTCTCCGACTATGATAGTGCTGAAAGAAATCAAGTTGCTCATGCCTGTTCGAGTGTCTCTTATAAACTGAGGTGCATTCTAGTTGGGTGCATAAATATTAATATTTGAAATCTCATCATATTGAGTATTACCCTTAACAAATATAAAGTGACCATCCTTGTCCTTGCTTACTTTTGTTAGTTTAAAGCCTATTGTGTCTGTGAATAAAATTGCAACAACTGCTTTTTTTCTGCTTTCCATTTGCCTGGAATGTAGATTGTTGTGTGAGGGTTTCACGAGGGACAGGTAGCTTCACCACAGGTACAAGCTTACCCCTGGAATTATTATTATGATAGAGACAGACTACCTGTTCCTTGGTGGCAATTAGCAAAGCTTTATCATTCCTGACCACTTTTTATAGTTGGCTAGTCACATACACTTTATTAATTAACAAGCCTAGCATTTTTACTACTAATCTTTTCTAAAGTTAGTTCAACCTTCAAAAAGACACAAGTTTTAAACTTTGAGACAGCTACAAAAGGGAGTACATCTAGAGACTTGAGATTGTCAAGAAAGGAGTAAAGCTTTGGAGTTTTACTATGCACTCATTATATTGTAGAAATTAGGTTTATGGCTCCTGTTTCTAGGCAACCTGGAGGCCATGCTGTTTCACCATAAGTGCACATGCATGCCCATCAACCTCTAGGCTGTGTCTCTGCAGGAAGGCTTTTAACCCTTTCCTCACAGACTTAACAGCTACCTAGCCAGAGTTACTGAAGGTGGGTTTTCAGGCTCAAACCTTTCAGACCCTGTTCTATGAGGACTGAGGTAACCAGGTCTTTGACAGAGTTGCATTCCACAAAAGTCTGTCTGCCTGCTTCTGGAGTTTAAAGTGAGCATACAGTATGTGGGGTTTTATCCCACAATAGATGACCATCACTTCACCCTGAGTCTATATTTATCTTTTAAGGTAAGATGAGATTCCTGTATGCAGCAGATATCTGGCCCGAGTTTTTGTATCCAGTCAGCCAACCTGTACCTTTTTAGAGGACAATTTGAGCCATTCTCACTGATTGAGAATCTTGATAAGCCTGGTAAAATTTTGGGTATTGAGTTTTTCGAAAGTACAGTGGAAATTTTTAATCCTTTTGCCCCTGTGGAAGTTGGAATTTGATTATAAGTTTTTGAGTTAGTTTACTTTTGTGGTGGAGGATTGCACTGGTCATTATGGAGAAAAGGTCTGAGAATTTCCTGGAGAGCTGGTTTATATATGGCAAATTTCTTCAGTATATGAATATCATTAAAGTATTTAATTTCTCCATCATAGATGAAACTCAGTATAGCTGGTTATGGGATCCTGGGTTGAAAGTTGTTTTGTTTTAGGAGATTAAAAATCAATGACCACCCTCTTCTAGCCTGAAATGTTTCAGCAGAGAGATCTGCATTCATTCTAATATTCTTCCTCTTGTAGTTTATGGTTTTCTTATGTCTGGCTGCTTTTAGAATTTTCTCTTTCATATTAACTTTAGTGAAGTTAATTATGATGTGCCTGTGGAAAGTCTTATTCAGTTTAAGTTGTGCTGGGGTTCTGAAAGTGTCTGCTATCTGAATTTCAGAATCTCTTGGCATATCTGGAAAGTTCTCAGGCATAATTTCATGAAGAAGAGCCTCTGTGTTTTGTGAAGCAACTTTGTCACCTTTAGTGATTCCTATAAGGCGAATATTAGTTTTCTTCAAATTATCCCAGAGCTCTCTGAGAGAATGATCCATTTTTGCTCACCATTTGTGTCTTCCTCTTTGAGCGCTTGGGTGCGTTCAAAAGTTTTGTCTTCAATGTCAGAGATCCTTTCTTCTGTCTGCTCCATTCTGTTAGTGAGGGATTCTACCGTATTTTTCAGATCCATGAGGGCTGCAAACTCTTGCCTCAATGTATCAAAATCTTTGGTCATTTTTTCTTTGAAATTCTTGAATTCTTGAGACATCTTTTGAATTATTTGTAATTCTGATTTCCTCCTTTCCTCCAATCTGCTGATCTTATTTGCTATCCAGATTCTGAACTTGATTTCTGACACCTCAGCCATCTGTTTATGGATGGGGGTCTTCAGTTGCATCTGTCAAGTCCTTCCTTGGGGTGGGGGGTGATCTACTCTGGTTATTCATGTTACCAGAGTTTCTCTGCTGATTCTGCCCCATTCTTAATTTACACCATTTGGCTTTTCTCCTAGAGCTTTGCCAAGGACCTGTACAGTGCTATGGCCTGAGAAACTGCGGGCCTCCTTGGTTTGGTGGGGCTAAGTCACTCTGTCTTGTTTTCAGCTGGTCTCTGTTCTACCTTAGTAAATCAGTTACTCTGGGTTGAAGTGAAGTCTCAGCTGTGGAGGAATACCAGCAATTAAGTCACCCTGCCCCCCACAGGCAACAATTGGAAAAGGAAAATCACACCTTCCCACAACCACACACACAGGGTACCACTTTGGATACTCCTTCGGTGATTGGCCTCATTCATGAGGTCCAAATCAAATGTCCCAGTCAGCACTGGTCTCAGGTAGGGGAGTTCAAATGGTCTCTGGTCACTAGATAGCAGGGGTCTACTGGCAGCTCAGGTATGACTGACTCCAGTGCTCCATGAGGTCAGAAGGACCAACCCAGCAAATAAATTAGTCTGGGAAGGTTGATGCCTCCTTCCCCACCTCACACCTCTGTCACATCCAGTCACTGGTAACCCCAGTGGGGCTGAGGCTGGGGCTGTGACCCAGTTCCCCTCAATGAGCAGATGCCCCAGGGGTTTATGCCTGCCTGAGTCAGAGAGAGATCTATGTCTCCTCACCCAGGTTTCTGTTCTTGGCCACTATCCGGCAGGAGGAGGTGAGGTCAGACAACTTTGAGTGCTTAATAGAGGCTGGGGCAGTTCACTTAGTTCCAGCCCCACCCCTGATTGATGTTCCTGGCAGAACAGAACAACTTAGCAGAATTTGTTTCAGTCCTCAATATCAGACACTGCTTGAGGTGACAGAAACCACAACTCAGTTCCAGGCACTGGCAAGCAGTTGGAACTCACACTGAACTGTCAGTTCCTGCCTCTGCCTGCCTGCCTTTGTCTCAGCTCTGACTCAGCCCCTCCTTGGAAGTCTGCTGGCTCTCTGCACAGGTATTCAAGTCCCTGCACTCCTTTACTCATGTCCCAGAGCCATCCGCCAGTAGCTGCCACGGGAGAAGGTGCATGGATTCCTCTGGTTGCCCAGGGAGACAGGGCATACCTGTCTTGGATAGCTGCCCCAGGGACATGAAATTATTGTTCCTGCCACTGCTATTGTTCTACACCTGGGGTCACTGCTGCCACCAGTCCTGTATGGTTCCCTCACAGCTGACCATCCTCTCCTTACTCCCGTGCCACAGAATCAGCACAGCCAAGCAAAGGCCTTTCCCCTATCCACACCTCTCGTGAAAATGCCCAAGAATCTGGACTTCATGGGGCACAGGCTTCCAGACCTTGGGGTGAGAGTGGAGGGAAGTGCTAAGAGTTCAGAGTTATAGGTAGAGAATATATACAGTTTTATGCCTGGCAGGAGAGTACCATGACACCCTAGTATGGGTAGGAGTTCCAGTTTTTAGAGGGTCTCTCCCGTGAGATGGAATGGGAGGAGGTGTGAACTCTGCTCGCTTGTTTGTATGGAGTTTGCTGCGAGCCCTGTCCACTTGGAGATGGTTTAAGTACCTTTGGTTCGTATCTTTGGGGTTGCAGCTTGCCTCACCCAAGTTGATTTGTGTTCTTCAACCTTCTCTCTTGGCTCAGCTCCAAACCATCGGCTTACTGGCTAACCTTCTGTCTTTAAACTCTTCTGGATGGCAGCCTCTGTGGAAACCTGGCTGCAGTCCGCCATCTTACCTCCACCCCCACCCTGCTCCAGTTTTTAATGATTCATTACCCATTTCTGCCTAAGACCTCACCAGACTGACTTTCATGTCCATATTTTGACCAACATTCCCTTCATAATTATTTATGTATTTTTAAGAAGATGAAAGCTTTCTCTCTAGTTCTCTTCTTTTATTTCTGATACTTCATCACAATTAAGCTTGATGTATGTATTTGGAGTATGCACTTCAAAATCCCCCAATGCTTCTAACTCATCATTCAGTGCCAAAGTTGTTTTTACATGTTCACATATTTTTTATAAGCACCACTCAACTTCTCAGTACCAAAATCTGTATTAGTCTACTTGAGATGGTACAATAAAATATCATAGACTAGGTGGCTATGAAATTTATTTATTTATTTTTGAGACAGGCTCTCACTCTCTCACCCTGGGTAGAATGCCATGACATCATTACAGCTCATCAAAACCTCAAACTCCCAAGTAGCTGTGATTACAAGTGCCAGACATGATGCCCAGCTATTTTTTCTTCTTCTTATTTTTTTTTTTTTTTTTAACTAGAGTCAGGGTCTCACTCTTGCTCAGGCTGCTCTGCAACTCCTTTGCTCAAGTAATTCACCCACCTCAGACTCCCAGAGTGCTAGGATTACAAGCATGAGCCACTGTGCCCACATGAGAATTTATTTTTCATAGTTCTGGAGGCTAAATTGTATAAGGCCAAGGTGCCAGCTGATTTAATTTTCCAGAGAAGGATCTATTTCTAGCTTGCAGATGGCCACCTTCCCATAATATCTTCAAGCAATAGTGATAAAGTGCTCTCATCTTTTTTTCTCTTATAATAACATTAATGCCATCATAGAATCTCAACTATAATGATCACCTTTGAAACAAATTACTTCCAAAATGCTCCACCTCTAAATGCCTTCACATTGGAGGTTAAGGCTTTTACATAAAAATGTAGAGGTGAGGGGACAAAAACCTTCAGTTATTAACACTGTTATTGATAAATTATTTTTCTTGCTTTATCTGTCTATTTTTTCTCATCTAATTTTTTTGTTTGTTAGGTGCATATATAAATGTAGCTGTTACATTTTTGATAACTATTTATTATGAACATTTTTGATAACTATTATGATAAAATGTTCTTATTTTTTACTAGTAACTTATTTTATGTTTCATAGTTGTCTGATTTTAGTTTGGCCACTCCAAGTTACTAATAATAGCTGTTTGTATGTTTCATTTTTTATTTAATTCTATTTGTTTCTTAATTTCCAAAATGAGTGTCTTCTCTTTTTAATTTTTTTTTCTTTTTTCTTTCAATTTCAGCTGGTTTTCATTCATCTTAGTTTGAAGTATTTTTTTTTTTCTTTCTTCCTTTAGCAATTCTCTTGCCATTTGCCTCCCAAGTAGCTGGGATTACAGGCACCCACCATAATATCTGGAGCTTTTTTTTTTTTTTTTTTGGTAGAGACAGGGTGTCTCTCATGCTGGTCTTATGCTAGTCTTATGCTGGTCTGGAAACTCTAGAGCTCAGGTGATCCACCCGCCTTGGCCTCCCACAGCTCTGGGACAACAGGCATGAGCCACCACACCCAACCGCAAAATGAGTGCCTTATAGAAAGTATATGGTTAGGTCTTGCTTTTAGTATGCAATCTGTTCATCTATTCACTACATTTATAATTTATATTTGTAATTACTGTTTTTGTATTTCTCATGTCTTTTTCCTAACTGCATGCTTTTGTATTATATGAATACTTTCCATATTTCATTTTAATTTCTCTATAATTTTTTCTCTATGTTTTTGAGTTAATGTATTACTAGTTGACTTAGAATTTAACAAATATACTTTAACTTAATCAGAACCTGCTTCAAATTTAGTGTTGACATAAAATCAATGAGATGTAGAAATGTTAATCCTACATAGGTCTATCCCTTTTTTTCCTCATTTGGTATGACAATTATATTTATTAAAAATGTGTGTTTTACAAACTCAACAATAACTTGTTTAAGTTACTACCTTATATAATTTTATGTCGTTTTCTTTTTAGAGAGAGGATCTGTGTTGCTCAGGATGGCTAGGCTAAAAGTTCTGGGCTAAAAGGATTCTCCTGCCTCATCCTCCTAGGTAGCTAGAACCATAGATATGTGTCACTATTCCTGAATTTATTTTTAAGATGAAACTGAGAAAAAAGAAAATATTTTGTTTCTCTTTATGTGTTCCTCTGCATGTGAATTATTATTGGCAGCATCATTTATTTAGTCCAATACCACTTTGTACCCTGCCACCTACTTTGTTCTGTTATTGACAAACAAACCATGTTTCTATATTATAATTATAATAATGCAATTACCAACATCTATTTATACAAATTATTTTAAAAATTAGAAAAGATAAGAAACAAAATAAAATTTGCACTTTTTTTTTTTTTGAGACAGAATCTCATGACATTGCCCTCAGTAGACTGCCATGGTGTCACAGCTCACAGCAACCTCAACCTCTTGGGCTTAAGTG
Organism: Galagoides demidoff; assembly: GCA_963574575.1. Lineage (NCBI taxonomy): Eukaryota > Metazoa > Chordata > Mammalia > Primates > Galagidae > Galagoides > Galagoides demidoff. The sequence goes on from CAUYQV010142590.1 coordinate 7,885, forward strand.
ATTCTCTTGCTTCAGCCTCCCAAGTAGCTGGAACTATAGGTGCCTGCCACATGTCAACCTACTTTTTGTTGTTATTGTAGTTGTCACTGTTGTTTGGCAGGCCTGGGTTGGGAACCCACCAGCCCCAGTGTATGTGGCCAGTGCTGTAACCACTGAACTATGGGTGCTGAGCTATGCATTCATTTCTTATAATTACATTTTCTAGGGATTTTAGTTTTTTGATGATTTAATTTATTTCTTGAAGTCATTTGCATTCAACCTAAATAACTTCACTTAGTAGTAATTCTTGTAAGGTACATCTGTTAGCACCACATTGACTCAATAGGAGTTTTGTCTGTTTACCTGTAATGTGTTTATTTTTCTCTTCTTTATAATAGATACTTTTTCTACTTATAGAATTCTTGGTTGACAATGTTTTTTCTTTGAGGACTGGACTAATTTTCTTTTATTTAATGTTAATGTGAGGATATGAACAACCAAATCACAATATTTGAATCTAAAATTTTTTTGAAAGAGGAATTTAAAATATTGCTGTGAGGGTAAACAAATAAATACTTAAGAAAGTCACCTGGATTTATCAATAATACATTGATGTGAGAGAATAGACTGGGTTGGATATAGCAGGAAGACATGTAATTGTGAACATTAGAAGTCTGCAGGGTAGGTGTCCAATGCAGGATTATCTCCTAGAGAATTAAAGATGACATGTGAAAGATACTTCAGAATAAACCCAGGTCAAAAATCCATTGGCTTGTAGAAATAAAACCTACCACTTTAACACCAGACGGTGTTTAATTAACGATGTGGATCACAAATAGGACAGTCATGACAAAGATTAGGATTAGTTAGGATTTGTTATGAGATAGGTATTGTTGATGTGTGTCACAAAAGCAAACTCAGGTTGGTACATCTAAGGAGTAGGTGCTCTAATGCTGAGTATGTGAGATCTAATAGCTCTGTGAGCAGAGGAGACTGAATGCAGAACACATAACCACAAGAACCTGGAAATCCAAACCCAAATAAGATATTTCAAAGGACTGGGCATATTTAGAGCTTCAGTGTTGCTCCAATGGAAGTGCTCTTCAAAACTGATGAAATACGGGAAGAAAATGGCATGTTAAATAAAGCTTGCATTTTGTTTCCAGTGCCAGATTTGTAGTACCTTGACTCAGGGCTATGTCACTTGGAGAACAGAGCCTTACACCTGAGTAGGTCAGTTAGAGTAGACATTTTTCTCATTCTACCAAAGGTGCAATATAGTCTAGTTTTGATCCTGAGGCCACTGGATTACAGTAATTCTTTTCTGACAACATGGATTAAACCAGAAGACATTTTCTATGTGAAATAAGGTAGGCACAGAAAGACATACACTGTACAATCTCACATATATATGTAATCCTAAAAAGTTGATCTCATAGAAACAGAGTAGAAAGATGGTTACCAGAGGCTGAGGTAAGGGGTTGGGTATGGAAAGGTGAAATGTTAATCAAAGGGTACTAATTTCAGTTAGACTGGAGGAATAAGATTTAGCAATCTGTTGCCCTGCATGGTGACAAATACTAATAATTTATTGTATACTTCAAAATTGCTAAAAGAATAGATTTTAATGTTCTCACAAAAAAGTTGTTGAGATGATGAATATGTTAAGTTTTATTGAATCTTTCTATAATGCACACATAGATCAAAACATACCATCATATTCCATAAATATACACAATTACTGCCAACTTAAAAAGAAAATTATTGCTGTACAATGATTGCTACTACTATGATAGACTCAATATTAACTAAAAATATTCTTGAATCATCAGGGACACACTGGAAAAACTGGCATATAGTTTTTATTTAGACAAGAGGATTATTAGAAGATTATGGTTTGGTTGTCAAGTACTAAGATTAAGGAATTCACCAAAGTTCACCCAGGTAATTAATCTTCACATATTAATGGAAGTATGTGGAACCCAGATGTTCTTCATTTTTTTGTTTTCCAGATAAATCAGTTTAGTTTTCCCTTTGGTGGTTCCTCTTTCTATCAATCTCAATGCCAGGTCTCATATTGCTTTCATGGATGACTCAACAATTATGTTACTGGAGGGATATTAGCTGACACCATCTTTTTCTTATAACCACTTCTTGGGGCCTCCTCTCACACATTCAAACTGATTCTAAAGATTTAACTGAGTTAGTGTCTACCTCTCAGCTTCATTTGCAATGGGAGCTCACAAATATAGGTAAGTGGTAAACTGGGATAGAATTTTCTAAGCTAGTTGTTAGAAGGAGCTTCTGTAATTTTAGTCTTAATATTTCATGAGTAGATGCTTCCAGATGAAATATAATTTAATCTTATAAAGTCACAAATTTATAGATTTGTGGGAGAATATTTGGAGTTTTGGGATGTTTTGTCTGAATTTGTGTACATCTGACTAGTCTCATTTTATTAAATTAGTTGAACTAAAACTTTTGACATGTATATGAAATTTTATTTATTTAATCACAGAAATCTAAATCAACAAAATATAACTTAGTCACACTTCTTGGTTTTTTTTTTTTAATGTTTCTAACATTTTATTACTATTTAAATTTAGGATGTCATAAAACATTATATGTGTACATTTTATAATAATGTCATTTCAGCAAATAACTGGAAAGAATTTTGTTTCATTTTTTATAGTAATTACAGACAAATGATTTTTTGTTACCTTACTACTATCAAAAATATTATTTTCTGCTATTTATTACATTTCTACAGTTAATTACTATCTTACATGAATAACAGCAGGTGATATCCAGCATTATTTGAATTGTTTGCTTCAAATAAATTGTGTTTTAGCATATTATAATTTCTAAGTAGACCAAAATTTTAAAAATCTTTATTAGTTTGGGTGAGATTATTTTGTAATGAGAAAATAATAATTCACAATATTTGAAGGCATGGTATTTCTTTCTTATATCCTCTCAACTTAGTAGTTATGCCTATTCCTCTGAAAGTTGAAAATCATAATTTTTCAATGAAACATATAATACCGTGATGAATAAATTTCAATTTAATTGTTTAAATTCACAAGTAAGCATTGTTTGTACTGAGCAGTCATATTGTCTTGAAGTATTTATGATTCTTTAAAGTGGAAGAGAGAGGAGATAGAATTAGGTTAGTTAGAAAAAAAGAAAGAAACAAAATGATGCTGACAGAGAATTGTGGCCCATGAGGATATCAAAATATCAAGGAATTATGAGTAGATAATTGCTATATTTCTGAACAGTACAGAATTGTTTTTGTTGTTAAAAAAAGTCATGTTAGAAGAGGGAGTAAGATGGCAGCTGAATAACAGCTCCTTTACAACCAGGCATGCTGAGATTGGGGAGAGAAGACTTCAGGCATCTCTGGCTTGTGGGCTCTGCCCAGAAACATCCCTCTGGGGACACAGGGAGACAACAATAGACTTCTGGACACCAGGAGGAGGACAAAAGAGGTGGAGAACTGACAAGTGATTGTGTTCCTTTGTCCTGAGGCCATGGGTGCCACAGCTGTGATCACAACAGTAGCGAGACTGCAAACAGGGAAAGTCTTCCCTGTGGGCTGTTATTTTTTTTTTCAGACTTGGGCAATTGGTTGAACTACCTTGGGAGAACTTGGGCAAGAATTCAGATGACTTTAAGCATTGTCTAGGGCTGTGGATTGAGACAATGAGCAGAACAAAGCTAATATAGTTCAGCTGTGGGCCCTGCCCTCAGGGTTTCAGAGTGAGGCTCAGGCTTGGAGACCATGGGTGAGTGATCTTGTGCCTGAGAAGCACCAAAGGCCAGAACTGAAATGCTGGGGAAGAGCAGAGATTTCAGTGTTTGGCAGTAGCAGGGTTGACTTACAGCCTTGGCCCTCAGGGGCATAGAGTGAAACCACTTTTGGCACACTAGATAAGCAGGCAGCTACTTCATGAGAAATCCCCACAAAAAGTGCTTTCCTGGGAAAGCTTCTGCATAGCCAAAGTTAATGGTTTAAAGTGTCTTTTAAGCAGGCTGAGGAGAGATTTAGGCTCTAAACCCTGTGGGGTTTGAGAAATCAGCAGCTGCCTCCAGTCTCCATCTCATACAACTGTATCAGCATTGTGACTTACATATCATACCATAGAGGATTACCTGTTGCCCAGACAATATTCAGAAAAATATATGTATACTGCTTTTTTTTTAATTTCCTCTAGATTTTTCTCTTTTTTTCTTCTTTTTCTAATTTAAATATAATTTTCCATTGTTGCCTTCTTGAATAAGAACTTCATTTTGCTAGTGTATCTGCCCCTATTATTTGGTTTTTCCCCCAATTTTATTATGTAATGTTTTCTGTTTGTTTGTTTTTGGTTTGATTTATAGTATTTTTGTCTTTCCTCTCTATTTGGTGGGGGTGGGGTACTTTGTCTGAACAGGCTGGCAAAGAACTGCTGATCTCAAGTGAACCAAGTGAAACCCAACCCAGCATGCCCAGAGTTTGAGGGGTGAGGTTTAAGGTTGGGTCAAAGTACCCTCTTGTACACCTTTATTACTCCTGTTTCCCTATTTCTGTGCCACTTTCTCTGTGTCAATATTACCTTTCACTCACCCCCTCTACTTTCTCTCTT
>CAUYQV010142592.1:0-32060 GCA_963574575.1 Galagoides demidoff
TCCTGCCTCCGCCTCCCAAGCAGCTGGGACCACAGGCACCCGCCACAACGCCCGGCCATTTTTTGGTTGCAGCCATCATTGTTGTTTGGCAGGCCCGGGCTGGGGATTTGAACCCGCCACCTTAGGTGTACGTGGCTGGCGCCTTAGCTGATTGAGCCACAGGCGCCGAGCCAGAATCAGAAACTCTTAATACCACTTGGTGGGAGTGTAAAAAGGAATACATTTCTTTTTTTTTTTTAGAGACAGTCTTACTTTGTCACCCTTGGTAGAGTGCTGTAGTGTCATAGCTCACAGCAACCTCCAGCTCTTGGGCTTCGATGATTCTATTGCCTCATCCTCCCGAGAAGCTGGGACTATAGGCGTCCACCACAACGCCCTGCTATTTTTTTCTTGCAGTTTGTCCGGGGCTGGGTTTGAACCCACTACCCTCAGTATATGGGGCCAGCACCATACTCACTGAGCCACAGGCGCCACCCAAAAGGAATAACAATTTTGGAGATCAACTTAGCAACCTCTATGAAGTTGGGGGCACGTATCCTTTAACCTAGCAGTTCTCCTAGGAATGTATTTTAGAAGTGAGTACTATACACAAGAAATTGCAGGCTCATAATAACAAAATTGGAAACAAGCTAACATTCCATTTGGTAGAGAATGGACAAGTAGATATTCATAAAATGGAATAATGCCCAACAATTTTCATGAATGTACTAGAGTTACTGATTAAAAAACAGTCTTGAGTTAAGAAAGCAAGATACAGACCAATATGCTATGTGGCATTTTGAAAACATATAGAACTATATATATATATATATATATTTTTTTTTTTTTTTTGGCCTGCAAAAACTGGTTCCCCCTTCCTTTTGGTTTGAACCTGCCACCTCCATCATATGAGGCTGATGGCCTTACTCTGAGCCACAGGCGCCGCCCTTTTCTTTCCTTTTTTTTTTTTTTAAGAGTTTTGTCGCCCTTGGTAAAGTGCCGTGGCGTCACAACTCACAGCAACCTCCAGCTGAGGTGATTCTCTTGCCTCAGCCTCCTGAGTAGCTGGGACTACAGGCGCCTCGCACAATACCCAGCTATTTTTTTGTTGCAGTTTGGCTGGGGCCGGGTTTGAACCTGCTACCCTTGGTATATGGGGCCAGTGCCCTACTCTCTGAGCCACAGGCGCCGCCCCAGACCAATATTGTTTATAGATAAAATCGAGTGGTAGGGTAGAAAAAGCTCAGTAGGTGCTCAGTGCAGGATGAGAAAAGAATTTCTCTAGGCCAAGAGTAGGGTATAAAAGTATAAGTTTAATGTATATTTTAGAAGGCTAGAGGGAGTGAGAAGTTGGGGGACAGGGAGAAAGGGAATGAGAAAATGGCTTGGCAACCCAGAGGAAAGAGAGGAAGAATGCCTGCCTTGAGATCCGTGCACAGTAATAATTAACATTGTTTTCTAAGATAATGGCTGTCATAAGGAGAGAGGAAATGCAATGGGAGCAGTGCCACCTGATTGTTTTATATGTTTAAGAAAATATTGGTACTAATGTGGGGAAAAAGATAAGTTGTGCTATTAGCTAGGTTTGGAGGATGTTTCCATAAATAGCTTTTTACTTAGGAAAATTTAAAGGCATATGAATAGGTGCTTTGGGAAGATGGTGATGGTGGATGATAGTGTTGATAGTGTTGGTGGCTGAGATGAACATTCTGATGCTGCTATCCTCATGTTGGTCTGGGTGTATGCCAGGGGTTTCCCTTTCTTGACTTTGTAGAGCTGTTATTTTCAACTGGTGTGCTGTGAGAGGACCTTAGGCATGCCGTGAAAATTTTTAAAGATCATTAATTACATTATTTTTGAAAGAAGTTCAAAGCACAGTAAATATATTCTTTTCTTTACCTTTTTTTAAAAATCAACATAATTTAAGTTTGCAGCCTAAGTTTAACTATAGGTTCAAGTGCTCTATGAGATAAAAAGGTTGAAAAACATTGTTGTAAAGCCTAGGCTGTGTGTCTTCCCCCTTCCTTGGGCTCATCAGCTTCAGGATCCTCATCTCCTGTACTTTAATAACAGTGGCAATCACTTCGTGAGCATCAGACATTGTTTTAACCTGGGGTGGGGAACTTTTTCATGTTGGAAGCCTGCATTAATTTTGCTGTAATCACATAAGGCCATATTCAAGAAACTTAAACTAGATATACATAAAACACATACATTATTTGTAAAAAATCTACTGTGTACTTAATTTTAAAAAATGAAAATTATGTGTTAATTTTGAACTAATTTTTGAAATACTTCATTTTGTCTACTTTCTGTTGGAAAGTATTTGAATATTTATTTGTCTGCAGCAAGGAGATCTGTAGTTTCAGTTGATCTCTAGATAGGTGCCGGTCATTGTGACCTTGATTTGGGTTAAATAGGAGAATGTAGATTGACTGCAGTAAGTGGTTGAAAGCAAGAAAGCATGTTGAGAAGAAGTAGTCCTGGGCATTCTTTTTTTCTATATTTCAGTTGGATCTTAGTATCAAACAATGGCTTTAAAATGTCATTTACTGAGAGTTCAGTTAATTACTTACCTGTAGTTCTTTAGGTGCCTTGGTGATTGATATCAACTAGGGGATACTGAAATGCTAATTTAATTGTGATGTCATGATTCTCAAATCAGCGAACCTTTTATTGTATCCTTTAATTGGTCTATAACAGCTGTGTATTCTTCAAGTGATTCACATGTGTCATCCTGTTTATCAGTGACCTTTGCTAATTGGGGGAGAGGTTCATAAAAAATTTCCTTCTGGCTCGGCACCTGTGGCTCAAGTGGCTCAGGCACCAGCCACATACACCTAAGGTGGCAGGTTCGAATCCAGCCCCGACCTGCCAAACAACAATGATGCCTGCAACCAAAAAATAACCGGGCGTTGTGGTGGGCGCCTGTGGTCCAGCTACTTGGGAGGCAGAGGCAGGAGACTCACTTGAGCCCAGGAGTTGGAGGTTGCTGTGAGCTGTGATGCCACGGCACTGTACCCAGGAGGATAGCTTGAGGCTCTGTCTCAAAAAAAAAAAAAAAAAAAAAAGATATTTCCTTTTGAAGTAGTTTTGTTTTGAAAAAAAGTGCTAGGATTTTGTGCCACATATCATATATAGACTTAGTTTTACCTTGCAAACAAATATTCAAGTTGTTTTGATTTGACATCGCACCCAGAAATAATGTATTCCTGTAGAAATCTTTCAGTAATCATATTATTGATTCTGTTCTTCATAACATTTAATTAGCATGTTACAAAATTGATGATGCATTACTGCATTTACACCAGTATAACAATACTTACAGCTTGTTGCATAGTGTTACTTAAAATAGCTTTAAAGTAGCTTTAGCACTATGCTGATATAATGAAAAGAAATGAGAGCATCTGGGTCTGTTAATATGGAGTATCCCAAAGGTTGCCATACACAGAAGAAAAAAGTCATATTCCATATTTTAATATTTTTTATATTTACATATTAACATGTAGAGGAAAACTTTGTAATGAATATTTTGTAAACAAAAGTACATTTGGGCCTCAGTGCCTGTAGCTTAGTGGTTACAGCACCAGCTACATACATCAAGGATGGCAGGTTGAAACCCGGCCTGGGCCAGCTAAAAACAACAATGCCAACTGTAACAACAAAAAATAGCCAGGCTTTGTGGCAGGCACCTGTAGTCCCAGCTACTTGGGAGGCTGAGGCAAGAGAATCACTTAAACTCAAGAGTATGAGGTTGCTGTGAGCTGTGACATGATGGCACTTTACCAAGGGCAACATAGTGAGACTCTGTCTCAAAAAAAAAAGTACATTTCACTACCATTTCCCACTTTCCCCAGGTATATATGGTGAGCTGTATGTTTATTTTTTTTCATCTATGCAGTAAACCCTTCATATTTTCCTGTCATGGAAGGTGCACCATCTGTACATACACTGACTATATTTACTAAATTTAGTCTAACTTCACGACATTTATATTGAAGGTGTGGAACGAATCTGTTCCCCATGTTCTGTTCAGAAGAGTGCTGAAAGCAACTCTTCGGGGCCAAGAAAATCTTGTGTTATCTGAATGGAGTATAAAACCTGGGCTGACCTGAGAATATAAGCTACTTGTTTCCGTGATACTATTTCCAGGTCTCATTGCTGTTTGAAAGAATTGTCTTTGCTTTTCCTTTTCATCTTTTAATTTCTGTAATACAGCCTTTTTGTGCCTCTCCGTCTAATTTAAAATGCTGTGGTCCTTTCCAATGTTACAATGCTGATGAGCATTGAATTTATTTAATGTTGACATTACAGTATCATAAGGCAAGAAAATCATCTTATTTGTAGCAGAAACAAACTACAGTTCCCAGTTTTCATTAAAAAAAATCTGTTTTCTTTCTAGAGCACTTTCTTGGTCTTCTGTGACGTGATGGGTTGTTAAGTGGACAGAATAAAAAAATACCATTGAGCCATGCAGTTATTAACAAATTCTGCTTCAAACAGAAACACAGTGCACTGTTGTCAAAAGCTGATAGCAGACTGGTGTACTGAATCCGCATAAACTCTTACCAACCAGCCTTCTATGGTAGTGGCACCACTCAGGCAGGGGAAATTAGAACTAAATCATGAGCTTAGCAGCCGTCAATTTAGTTCTTATGGTTTATAAATGTTCTCTAATTGTGCCAGTCAGTCTGGGAGGATTATTTCATTTAGCCTTAACTGTTTGATATTTTAAATATGTTCATAAAACAAAAATACAAGAGACTAAAATGTATTAATAAAAGTAAAAGGATTCTGTAAAATTTAGATTCAGTCAAAGGCCACACTGAAGGACCAAGAAGGCTGCTTGTGGCCGTAGGCTTAAGGTTCCCTAAAAACGGTTTTAGCTGTTTTTACCATGATATGTTGAATCCTCACATCATCTGCAAGTATTTATGAAAGAAGTGAATCAAATTTGAAAATATGCTAAGGAAAATTGGTTGAACATTTTATATTAAGCTAGGCATTTTTTAGTTTCTAGAAGTGTATAAAGACAAAAGTGTGACAGAGGAAGATAAAAGAATTTTTTTTTGCAAGATAAAAGAATGAGTGGGTAAAATTATGTGCCAGATGTAGTAATAATTCAGTTATGAAGGTTCCCCCTCTTATTCTACCTTCCTTTTTCTCCTTTAATAAAGAAAGAGAATTTTTTGGAGGCATAAGCTTTTTTTTTTGGACAGAGTCTCACTTTGTTGCCCTCCGTAGAGTGCTGTCGTGTCACAGCTCATGGCAACCTCCAGCTCTTGGGCTTAGGCGATTCTCTTACTTCAGCCTCCTGAGTAGATGGGACCACAGGCGTCCACCACAACGCCCGACCATTTTTTGGTTGCAGCCATCGTTGTTTGGCGGGCCTGGGCTGGGGATTCGAACCCACCACCTTAGGTGTACTGGCTGGCGCCTTAGCCGATTGAGCCACAGGCGCTGAGCCATGCCCGGCCATTTTTTGGCTGCAGCCATCATTGTTGTTTGGCGGGCCAGGCTGGGGATTTGAACCCGCTGCCACCCTAGGTGTACGTGGCTGGCGCCTTAGCTGATTGAGCCACAGGCGCCGAACCTGTTGGGTTTTTCCTAACAGCTTTATTGATACATAATGTACATAGTACACAATTCATTTAAAGTGTATAATTTAATGCTTTTTATTAATGATATATTTATAAAGTTGTAAACTATCACTAAAATCAGTTTTAGAACGTTTTTGTTACCCCAAAAGACCATACCTTTTAGCTGTCATGCCCCAATCTCATTTCCATGTCCTTAGACAATTGCTAATTTATTGTCTCTATAGATTTGCCAATTTTACCATTTCATATAAATGGAATTCTATGATAGGTGGTCATTTGCAGCTGGCTTCTTTTAGTTAACACCTTTTCCAGGCTCATCCGTGTTATGGCATGTGTTAGTACTTCATTTCTTGTTTTGTCCAAATACTATTTTGTTGTATAAATTTACCCATTCATATAAATGGGTATAAATGTCTATAATATAAATGTCTATAAATGTTTGATTGTTCCACTTTCTCATTAAGAACAATGGGGCTATGAACATTTATGTACGAGTTTTTGTGGGTATGTTTTCATTTTTTCTTGGGTATGTACTGAGGTGTGGAATTGGTGAGTTATATAGCAACTCTTATGTTCAACCTTTTTTTTTTTTTTTTTTGAGACGGAGCCTCAAGCTATTCCCCTGAGTAGAGTGCCATGGCATCACAGCTCATAGCAACCTCCAACTCCTGGGCTCAAGCAAGTCTCCTGCCTCTGCCTCCCAAGTAGCTGGGACCACAGGCGCCGGGCCACAACGCCCGGCCATTTTTTGGTTGCAGCCATCATTGTTGTTTGGCGGGCCCGGGCTGGGGATTCGAACCTGCCACCTTAGGTGTACGTGGCTGGAGCCTTAGTCGATTGAGCCACAGGCGCTGAGCCGTTACGTTCAACCTTTTGAGGAGCTATCAGGCTACTTTTTTCCTTTTCCATTTTAAAAAAGATTACTTTTAATTATTATGTATACATAATAGTTTTGTATAGTGCATGTGATTTTTTTTTTTTTTTTTGCAGTTTTTGGCCGGGGGTGGGTTTGAACCCGCCACCTCTGGCACACGGGGCTGGCGCCCTACTTCTTTGAGCCACAGGCACCACCCCATGTGATGTTTTAATACATGTATACGTTGTGTTAATAATCAAATCGGGTAATTAGGGTATTCGATTACCAGGCTATTTTCTACCAATTTTATATATTTCCTACCAGAAGAATATGAGGGTCTAGTTTCGCCATAGCCTTGCCAGTGTTTGTTATTACCTGTTTTTTAAATTATAGCTACCCTGGTGGATGTGAAGTGATATCTCATTAGGGTTTTGACATGCATTTCCCTGATGACTAATAATGTTAATGATGTTGAACCTATTTTCATGTACTTAATGGCCAGTTATATATTGTCATTGGAGAAATATCTGTTCAGATCCTTGTGCATTTTACATCTTTTTCTTTATGAGTCGTAAGTATTCCTATTGTAATTCCAGATACGAGTACCTTATCAAATCCATGGTTTGCAAATATTTTCTCCCATACATTTAGTTGCCCTTTTAATAGTGTCCTTTGAACATGACTGTTTTATTTATTTATTTTTTTTAGAGACAGTCTTTCTTTATCACCCTCGGTAGAGTGCTATAGCATCACAGCTCACAGCAACCTCCAGCTCCTGGACTTAGGCCATTCTCTTGCCTCAGCCTCCCAAATAGCTGGGACTATAGGTGCCCACCCAAACACATGGCTATTTTTTTGTTGTTGTTGTTGCAGTTTGGCCCAGGCTGGGTTGGAACCCACCACTCTTGGTATGTGGGGCTGGTGCCCTACCTACTGAGCCACAGGCACCACCCAACATGACTGTTTTAAATTCTAAATGACAGGAGGTGCCTGTGGCTCAAGGAGCAGGGCGCCAGCCCCATTTGTTGGAGGTGGCAGGTTCAAACCCAACCCCAGACAAAAACTGCAAAAAAAAAAAAAAAGGTAAATTCTAAATGACTCATTCAGTACTAGACTAAATTATAAAACTATTGATATATGTTACTAATTAAATTACATGTTACATTCATTGCTGTAGAAATAATTGGCTTAACGTACCTAAACGTGTAAGCCAACTGACATACAGGCTCTTTTCTAAATACTTCCTTCCCCCTAAATCTGCAAGAGTTGTAGAAAACGGCTAGATAGGAGGAAGTTCTTTGGAGTTAGAGTCACTGCATTTTTTTTTTTTTTTTGCAGTTTTTGGCCAGGGCTGGGTTTGAACCCGCCACCTCCGGCATATGGGGCCGGTGCCCTACTCCTTTGAACCACAGGCGCCACCCTAGAGTCACTGCATTCTTTAGTCTAGTGATTGAATCCTTTGCACCATCCTCTTTTATGTTCTTTATATATATGTCTGGTTTTTTTTTTGTAGCGACAGAGTCTCACTTTGTCACCCTCAGTAGAATGCCGTGGCATTACAGCTTGCAGCAACCTCCAACTCTTGGGCTTAAGAATTCTCTTGCCTCAGCCTCCCAAGTAGCTGGACTACAGGCACCTGTGACAGTGCCTGGCTAGTTTTTTTGTTGCAGTTGTAGTTGTTTAGCTGGCTCGGGCTGGTTTTGAACCCACCAGACTTGGTGCATGTGGCTGTGCTATAACCATTGTGCTATAGGTGCCGAGCCTATATATTATATGTGTTTTAACAAAACTGTAAGTGCCTGAACCATATTAATTCAACTTGTATTTATTGATTGTTACAGTGATAAGGAAAACAAAGTTTTTCCTTGCCCTTAGAATTTGTAGTCTCATGGAAAGGGCAAACAAAAAAAAATTGTTAGTATATATTTTGTATTTTATCCTTTGATAGAGGAAATTTTAAGTAGTTAACTTGGTGAGGTTGGGTGTGGTGACTCATGCCTGTAATCCTAGCACTCTGGGAGGTTGAGGCAGGTGGATTGCCCTGAGCTCACAGGTTCAAGACCAGCCTGAGCAAGAGCCAGACCCCATTTCTAAAAATAGCTGGGTGTGGGCAGCACCTGTGGCTCAGAGGGTAGGGGGCCAGCCCAGTATACTGAGGGTGGTGGGTTCAATCCCAGCCCCGGCCAAACTGCAACAAAAAAATAGCTGGATGTTGTGGCAGGTGCCTCTGTAGTCCCAGCTACTTGGGAGGCTGAGGCAAGAGAATCGCCTAAGCCCAGGAGTTGGAGGTTGCTGTGAGCTGTGTGATGCCATGGCACTCTACCGAGGGTGATAATGTGAGACTCTGTCTCTACAAAATAAATAAATAAATAAAAATAGCTGGGCGTTGTGGACAACAGTAGTCCCAGCTACTAGGGAGACTGATGAAAGAGAATTGCTTGAGGCAGAGTTGGAGGTTGTGTGAGCTATGATGCCACAACACTTTACCAAGGGTCACAAAGTGAGACTCTGTCTAAAAATAAAGTAGGTTGATGAAAGAAATCATCTCTACATAGGTAACATTTAATAAGACTTCTCCGGCTGGATGTGGTAGTTCATACCTGTAATTTTATACTCTGGGAGGCCTAGGTGGATAGATTGCTTGAGCTCAAAAGTTCAAGACCAGCCTGAACAAGAGCAAGACCCTGTCTCTACTAAAAATAGAAAACGTAGCTGGGTGTGATGGCGGGTGCATGTAGTCCCAGCTAGCTGGGAGACCATGGCAAGAGGATCTTTTGAGCCCAAAGGTTGAGGTTGCTGTGAGCTATGATGATGCCATGGCACTCTATCCAGGTTGACAGGGTAAGACTCTGTCTGAAAAAAAAAGAGACCTCTCTGCACTAGTGGGGAGGGAGCCTTCAGCCACCAGATACATCTGAAGGTGCCGAGGTGGTACAGAGCTTTGGATGCAAAGAGCCAAACCTGAAAATGGTCAGCCTTTGAATGAATGCCTGTTAACTATTTCTCCTAGAATTGACAACAATTATAACAATAAAGTTTAGATTTTCCTTCAATTTGCAATCAGCAAATTGCTCTTTAAAATTAGCACTTTGTTCTCAATAAACTGTATTTGACTGTTGCAGGGAAATAATTATCACTACATACTGTATTATAAGTATGGGGGAATTATATGTGATAATGGGCTCTTTTAGGTTGTTTTCATATTTCATTTTGATTGAAGGTGCTTAAATATTTGCTTTTTATTTGAGACAGAGTCTCACTTTGTCACCCTCAGTAGAGTGCAATGGCATCATAGCTCACAGCAACCTCAAACTCTTGAGCAGATGAAGAATTCCTCGGACTCAAGGAATTCTTTTGCCTGATCTCCCAAGTAGCTGGGACTACAAGCGCCTGCTACAATGCCTGGCTGATTTTAGAGATGGGGTCTTGTCTTGCTCAGGCTAGTCTCCAACTGTGAGCTCAGGCAGTCCACTTGCCTTGGTCTCCCAAATGCTAGGATTATAGGCCACTGTACCTGGCCCTTAAATATTTGTTGAAAACTAACATATGTATTCACTGATTTGCTTTAGATTTGTAAGAAGTGCTAAAAATAAATACTGCATATTCCTAGTTCTAATTTATTTGATTTTAGAAAAATAAGAAAGTCCGGCCTGGTGAGGTGGCTCACACCTGTAATTGCAGCACTCTGGGAGACTGAGGCAGGTGGATTGCTCACAGCTTTGAGACCAGCCTGAGCAAAAGTGAGAACCCCATCTCTAAAAATAGCTGGTGTTGTGGGGGGCGCCTGTAGACCCAGCTACTCAGGAGGCTGAGGCAAGAGAATTGCTTTAGCCCAATGGTTTGAGGTTACTGTGAGCTATGATGTCACTCTCTACCAAGGGCGATAAAGTGAGATTCTATCTCCAAAAAAAAAGTCAAAGAACATTTTTCATTTGCTTTGAAAACATACAGCAACATACATTCTTAAAAAGAAGAGATCAAGGCTCGGCGCCTGTGGCTCAAGTGGCTAAAGCGCCAGCCACATATACCTAAGGTGGCGGGTTTGAATCCAGCCCGGGCCCGCCAAACAACAATAATAGCTGCAACCAAAAAATGGCCAGGCGTTGTGGTGGGCGCCTATGTCCCAGCTACTTGGGAGACTGAGGCAGGAGACTCGCTTGAGCCCAGGAGTTGGAGGTTGCTGTGAGCTGTGATGTCATAGCACTCTACCCAGGGGACAGCTTGAGGCTCCATCTCAAAAAAAAAAAAAAAGAGAGAGATCGATTCTGAATTGACAGCTTTTATATTGTCTAATTCTGATAACTTGTTTTTCATTTAGAGTTAAATTTGAACAAGTTAAGTAGACAGTGTTTACACAAAGTTCTGGAAAGTATTTAACACAAAACTTGTAAGGATTTGATGTCAAACTAACTTTTATAAACTTGAGTATATATTTACTATATCTTTGAGTATAATCATGATATTGTATGTTCTGGGTACATAACTTTCTTTTCTTTTCTCTTTTCATAGACTTTCCACATCCCTTTCCTGAAGATTTATAGTATAAAGTGATTTTTGTAGCATTACTTAATGGAAGATTTAAATTATCATTCAGCAGGCCGATGGAAAAACAAAACGACAAAACCTCATTATGGAAATGTCAAGACAAGTACAACTAAGTAAAAATTCCTATGTAGTCATCACTTAGCTTCAATAGTTATAGTCTTTAACACCTAAAAAATAATTTTTTTTTTAAATTTAAATTTTTATTGTTTGGGATTCATTGAAGGTACAAAGAATTAGGTTACACTGATTGCATTTGGTAGATAAAGTCCCTCTTATAATTGTGTCCCTCCCCCAAGAGGTGTGCCATACACTGTGACCTCTCACCCTCACGCTCCTCGCCTCACCCCACTTGCTCATTGCTCTACACCCCCACCTCGTATTAGCTCATCTACTGCCTTTATAGTAGAACTGAGTACACTGGATTTTTGCTTCTCTGTTGAGGAATGTGTTCCACCTTCATTCAGGTTAATCCAAAAGATAGAAAGTCTCTCAGCTCGGCGCCTGTGGCTCAAGTGGCTAAGTTGCCAGCCCATACACCTAAGGTGGCGGGTTCAAATCCAGCCCGGCCCGCCAAACAACAATGACGGCTGCAACCAAAAAATAGCCGGGCGTCATGGCGGGTGCCTGTGGTCCCAGTTACTTGGGAGGCTGAGACAGGAGACTAGCTTGAGCCCAGGAGTTGGAGGTTCCTGTGAGCAGTGATGCCACAGCACTCTACCCAGGGGGACAGCTTGAGGCTCTGTCTCAAAAAAAAAAAAAAAAAATAGAAAGTCTCCATCTTTTTTTTAGTGGCTAAATAGTATTCCATGGTATACATATAGCCCAGTTTGTTAGTCCATTCCTGGATCTGTGGGCATTTAGGCCGTTTTCCACATTTTGGTGATTGTAAATTGATTGGCGATTATTGTTATAAACTGTCTAGTGCAAAAGTCCTTAAGATGAAAGAATTTGGTTCAGTGCCTGTTGCTCAAGTGGCTAAGGTGCCAGCCACATACACCTAAGGTGGCGGGTTCGAATCCAGCCCAGGCCCGCCAAACAACAATGATGGCTGCAACCAAAAAAATAGCCAGGCATTGTGGTGGGCCCCGCCTGTGGTCCCAGCTACTTGGGAGGCGGAGGCAGGAGACTTGCTTGAGCCCAGGAGTTGGAGGTTGCTGTGAGCCGTGATGTCACGGTACTCTACCCAGGGGGACAGCTTGAGGCTCTGTCTCAAAAAAAAAAAAAAAAAAAAGACAAAAGAATTTTATTTCTTCTGGGTAGATCCCAGGAGGATTGCAGGATCAAATGGGAGGTCTAATTTGAGTTCTTTGAGAATTCTCCATACTTCCTTCTGAAAAGGTTGCAGTCCCATCAGCAGTGTAAAAGTGTTTCTTTCTCTCCATATCCACACCAACATCTGCAGCTTTGAGACTTGACCTGAGCTATTTTCACTGGGGTTAGGTGATATCTCAGGGTAGTTTTTTTTTTTTTTTTTTTTTTTTACTGGGGCTGGGTTTTAACCCGCCACCTATGGAATATGGGGCTGGCACCCTACCCTTTTGAGTGACAGCTGCCCAGTTTTTTTGTTGTTGTTGTTTTTGTTTTTGAGACAATGTCTTTGTCATCCTCAGTAGAGTGCTGTAGCATCATAGCTCACAGCAACTTCCAACTCTTGGGCTCAAGTGATTCTCTTGCCTCAGCCTCCTGAGTAGCTGGGACTACAGGCACCTGCCATAATGCACAGATTTATTTATTTATTTTGAGACAGAGCCTCAAGCTGTCCCCCTGGGTAGAGTGCCATGGCTTCACTGCTTATAGCAATCTCCAACTCCTGGGCTCAAGTGAGTCTCCTGCCTCAGCCTCCCAAGTAGCTGGGACCACAGGCGCCCGCCACAACGCCCGGCTATTTTTTTGTTGCAGCCATCATTGTTGTTTGGCGGGCCCGGGCTGGATTCGAACCCGCCACCTTAGGTGTACGTGGCTGGCGCCTTAGCCACTTGAGCCACAGGCACGGAGCCCACAGCTATTTTTAGAGATAGGGTCTCACTCTTGCTCAGGCTGGTCTTGAACCTGTGAGCTCAGAACAATTCACCCACCATAGACTATTAGAGTGCTAGGATTATAGGCATGAGCCACTTCGCCTAGCCTTATCTCAGGGTAGTTTTGATTTATATTTCTCTGATGATTAGGGACTCTGAGCATTTTTTCATAGGTTTGTCAGCCATTCATCTGTCGTCTTCATGTCTCTTGCCCAGTGATATATGGCATTGTTGGCCCTTTTTTTATTGATTAATTTGAGTTCTCTATAGGTCCTAGTTATCAAGCTTTTGTACGATTCATAATATGGAAATATATTTTCCCATTCTGAAGGTTGTCTGTTTGCTTTGGTTGTTGTTTCTTTAGCTGTACAAAGCTTTTCAGTTTTATTAAGTCCCATTTTTTTATTTTTGCTGTTGGCAATTGCCAGGGATGTCGTTCTCATAAAATTTTTCCCCAAGCTGACATCTTCAATTGTTTTCTCATACCTTTTTCAAGGATTTTTATTGCTTCATGCCTTACATTTAAGTCTTTTATCCATCTTGAATCAATTGTTGTAAGTGGTGAAAGGTGCGGGTCCAGTTTCAGTCTTTTTACATTTGAATATCAAATTCTCCCTGCATAATTTATTGAATAGGGATTGTTTTCCCCAGCGTATGTTCTTGTTTGGTTTATCAAAGATCAGGTGGCTGGAAGAGGTTAGAGGTTAGTTTCATCTTTTGGTTTTCTATTCATTTCCAAATGTCAGTGTCTCTCTTTCTGTGCCAATACCATGCTGCTTTGATCATTGTGGCCTTGTAGTATAGTCAGAAGTCTGGTAGGGTGATAACCCTGCCTTTGTTTTTATTTTTATTACAAAGACTTGCCTTGGATATGTGGGGTTTCTTCTGGTTCCATATACAGTGAAGAATTATTTTTTCCAAATCTTGAAAGTCTGATGATGGTATTTTAATGGGGATTGTGTTGAATCTGTAGATTGCTTTGTGTGGTATAGATATTTTCACAATGTTTACTCTTCCCAGCCATGAGCGTGGTGTGTTTTTCAGTTTGTGTTAATATCTTCTGCTATTTCTTTTCTTAGGGTTTTCTAATTTTCTTTGTAGAGGTTTTTCACCTCTTTTGTTATGTGTATACCTAGGTATTTCATTTTATTTGAAGCTACTGTGAAGGGAACTGTGTCCTTGATTAGCTTCTCATCTTGGCTGTTATTGGCATATACAAAGGCTGCTGATTTGTGGACATTGATTTTATATCCTGAGACATTGCTGTATTTTTTGATCACTTCTAGGAATCTTGTGGTTGAGTCTTTGGGGTTCACTCTGTATAAGATTTTATCATCAGTAAAGAGCGAGGGTTCGACCTTCTCTACCCCCATTTGTGGATGCCCTTTATTACCTTCTCTTGCCTGATTGTATTGACTAGAACTTCTAGCACTATGTTGAAGAGTAGTGGTGATAGAGGACAGCCTTGTCTAGTTCCAGTTCCAAGTGGAAAAGCTTTCAGTTTTACTCCATTCAGTATTAGGTGTAGTTTTGTGATAGATGGCTTTGATCAGTTTAAGAAATGTACCACCTATCCCTATATTCTTTAGAGTTCTAATTAGATAAGGATGTTGAATTTTATTGAATGTTATTTCTGCATGTCTTGAGGATTATATGGTCTTTTTTTGCTTCTGTTGATATGATGAATTACATTTATGGATTTGCATATGTTAAACTAACCTTGCATCCCTGGGATAAAACGTTTTTGTTCGTTATATATGAACTTTTTTTTTTTTTTTTTTTTTTTTTTGAGACAGAACCTCAAGCTATCTCCCTGGGTAGAGTGCCATGACATCACAGCTCATAGCAACCTCCAACTCCTGGGCTCAAGCGAGTCTCCTGCCTCAGCCTCCCAAGTAGCTGGGACCACAGGCACCCGCCACAATGCCCAGCCATTTTTTTTTTTTTTTTTTGGTTGCAGCCATCATTGTTGTTTGGTGGCCCCGGGCTGGGGATTCGAACCTGCCACCTTAGGTGTACGTGGCTGGCGCCTTAGCCGATTGAGCCACAGGAGCCGAGCTGACTTTTTTTTTTTTCTGAGACAGAGCCTCAAGCTGTTGCCCTGGGTAGAGTGTTGTGCCATCATAGCTCACAGCAACCCCCAACTTCTGGGCTCAAGTGATTCTTCTGTCTCTGCCTCCCAAGTAGCTAGGACTACAGGCGCCCACCATAACACCGGGCTATTTTTTGGCTATAGCCGTCATTGTTTGGTGGGCCTGGGCTGGATTCTTGTTTGGCGGGCCTGGGCTGGATTCGAACCCGCCACCTTAGTTGTATGTGGCTGGTGCCTTAGCCACTTGAGCCACAGGTGCCGAGCCTTGGCTAGGATCTTGTTGAGAATTTTTGCGTCTATATTCATTAGTGAGATTGGTCTGAAATTCTCCTTTTTAGTTGGACCTTTTCCTAGTTTTGGTATCAGGGTAATGTTTGCTTCGTAGAATGTGTTAGGGAAGATTCCTTCCTTCTCAATTTTTTGGAATAATTTCTACAGTATGGGTATAAGCTCTTCTCTGAAGCTTTGATAGAATTCTTGTGTGAAGCCATCTGGACCAGGGCATTTTTTTTTTTTTTTTTAAAGAGACAGAGTCTTTCTTTATTGCCCTCAATAGAGCACTGTGGCATCACAGCTCACAGCAACCTGCAATTCCTGGGCTTAACTGATTCTCTTGTCTCAGCCTCCCGAGTAGCTGGGACTACAGGTGCCTGCCACAACACCCGGCTGTTTTATAGTTGTTGGAGTTTGGCCAGGGCCAGGTTCAAACCCATCACCCTCAGTATATGGGGCCAGTGCCCTACCCACTGAGCCACAGGTGGTGCCCTGGATCAGGGCATTTTTTTGAGGGGGGGAGATTTTCACTGTTTCTTCGATATCAATTCTTGAAATCGATCTGTTCAAGAGATTTATTTTTTTCTTGATTGAGTCTAGGGAGAGGGTGTGATTCCAAGTATTGATCTATTTCCTCTACATGGTCAAATTTCTGAGCATGGAGTTTCTTGTAGTACTCAGAGATACCTCTGAGGCATCCGTTGTTATTTCCCCTTTATTGTTCTGATTTAGGTTATTAGAGATTTTACTTTTCTGTTTCTAGTTAATGTGGCCAAAAGTTCATTGATTTTATTTTTTTTAAAAAACAACTTTTTGGTTAATTTTCTTTTCTTTTCTTTTCTTTTTTTTTTTTTTTTGAGACGGAGCCTCACCGTGGGTAGAGTGCCATGGCATCACAGCTCATAGCAACCTCCAACTCCTGGGCTCAAGCGAGTCTCCTGCCTCCGCCTCCCAAGTAGCTGGGACCACAGGCGCCCTCCACAACACCCGGCCATTTTTTGGTTGCAGCCGTCATTGTTGTTTGGCGGCCCGGGCTGGGGATTTGAGCCCGCTACCTTAGGGGTACGTGGCTGGCGCCTTAGCCGATTGAGCCACAGGCGCCAAGCCTTGGTTAATTTTCTGAATGATTCTTTAGTTTTCAATTTCATGAAACTTTGATTTAATTTTGGCTATTTCTTTTCATCTGTTCAGTTTGGGATTAGATTGTTTTTCTAATTCCATAAAAAGGTTCATGAGTTTGTTGACGTGGTCGCTTTCCATTTTTAAATGTAGGCATCTGATATTATAAATCCCCCCCCCCCTTTTTTAAGACTGTTTTTGCTGTATCCGACAGGTTTTGGTAACTTGTGTAATTTTTTTTTTGAAACAGAGTCTCACTACTCACTATGTTGCCCTTGGTAGAGCACTGAGGCATCACAGCTCACAGCAACCTCAAACTCTTGGGTTTAAGCTGTTCTCTTGCCTCAGCCTCCCAAGTAGCTGGGACTACAGGTGCTCACCACAATGCCCAGCTATTTTTTGGATGCAGTTGTCATTGTTGTTTGAGCTGGCTCGGGCAGGGTTTGAACCTGCCAGTCTTTTTTTTTTTCCTTTTTTGTAGAGACAGAGTCTCACTTTGTTGCCCTTTGTAGAGTGCTGTGGTGTCACAGTTCACAGCAACCTCCAGCTCTTGGGCTTAGGTTATTCTTTTGTCTCAGCCTTCCAAGTATCTGGGACTACTGGCACCCACCACAATGCCTGGCTATTTTTTTGTTGCAGTTTGGCTGGGGCCAGGTTTGAACCTGTCACCTGTCATATGTGGGGCTGGTGCCCTACTCACTAAGCCACAGGTGCGGCCCAAGAACCCTCCAGTCTTGGTGTACATTGCCAGCACCCTATCCACTGAACTATGGATGCCACCAATTGTATCTTCGTTGTTATGTTTGAGGAGTTTTAACGATTTCCTCTTTTATCTGTTCCTGAACCTAACTGTCATTCATCACAAGGTTGTTTAATTTCCAAGTCTTTGTGTGGGGGTGAACGTTTTGTTGGAGTGAGTTCTACCTTCATTGCCTTGTAGTCTGAGAAGATACAAAGTATAATTTCTATTCTTCTTTTTTTTTTTTTTTATTTTAGACAGAGTATCACTTTATCACCCTGGAGAGAGTGCCATGGCATCATAGCTCACAGCAATTTCCAACTCTTGGGCTTAAGTGCTTCTCTGGCTCAGGCTGGTCTAGAACCTATGAGCTCAGGGCAGTCTACCCTTGGCCTCCCAGAGTGCTAGGATTACAGGCATGAGCCACCACGCCTGGTCTAATTTCTCTTCTTTTGGGCAGCACCTGGAGCTTAGTGGATAGGGCTCTGACCACATACACCCAGGCTGGTAGGTTTGAGCCCCACCCAGGACTGCTAAACAGCAGTGACAACTGCAACCAAAAAATACCTGGGCATTGTGGCAGGTCCCTGTTGTTCCAAGTTACTTGGGAGGCTGAGGCTTAAACCCAAGAACTTGAGGTTGCTGTGAGCTGTGACACCATGGTACTCTATCAAGGGCAACATAGTGGGAGACTCAAAAAAATAAAATAAAATAAAAACTAATTTCTTTTCTTTTAATTTTGTTGAGATTTGATTTGTATCCTAGGATGTGATCGATTTTGGGAGTATGTACCATTGGCTGATGTATATCTATATTCCTTACCTTTGGGATGTCTCTTAATCCCATTTGTTCTAGGGTCACAATTAAGTCCTTTGTATCTTTGTTTAGTTTCTTTCTTTTTTTTTTTTTAAATGTTCACAGCAGTTTTATTCCTAATACACAGAAACTGGGAACAATCCATATTGTTACCAATCAGAAGAGGGATAAATAAATTGTGAGATATCCATCCAATGAAATAATACTCAGCAAAAAAAAATAACGAATTTTTGATACATGTAACAACATAAATAAACCTCTTAAGGCATCTGGTTGAGTGAAAGAAATCAGATACAAGGCTACATGCTTTATGATTACATTTACATGAAATTCTAAAGTAGGCAAAACTAATCTACAATGATAGCAAATCAGAACAGTGGTGGTCCTTGAGAACTAGAGATAGTAGTAACTGGGAGAGGGAACAAGAAAAGCCTTCTGGAGGGCAAGATATGTTCTGTTTTGATCTGAGAAGTAATGATTACAGAAGTATACACATATAAAAACTTAATGGCTATTCTAAGGTTTATACACTTTATCCTATGTAAGTTATATCCTAATAAAAAATAAATAGTAAAGGAAGATGCATTTTAAAATATTGTTCTCTCCCCAAATATATTTCTTTCCTTACTGTCTTAACCATGAAGTCCTATAAAGAACTATATTTTTATTAAATATATTATTTCATAATAATTAATTATATTTATAATTAATATGTAATATTATATATTATAACATATTATATATTTATAATTAGTATACTATATATTATAATATATAATATATTAATTTATAATTAATATATAAGTAATAATAAATATATTATAAATTAAACATACAGCAGTTCTTTTTTTTTTTTTGAGACAGAGCCTCAAGCTGTCCCCCTGGGTAGAGTGCCCTGGCATCACAGCTCATAGCAACCTCCAACTCCAGGGCTCAAGCGAGTCTTCTGCCTCTGCCTCCCAAGTAGCTGGGACCACAGGCGTCCACCACAACACCTGGCTATTTTTTTGGTTGCAGCCATCGTTGTTTGGCGGGCCCGGGCTGGATTCAAACCCGCCACCTTAGGTGTATGTGGCTGGCGCCTTAGCCACTTGAGCCACAAGTGCCAAGCCCATATAGCAGTTCTTAACTGGGTTTTGTCTTTTTTTTTATAAAAACAAGTGTTGATCGGTAGCTTTTTTTTTTTTTTAACCAGGTTCAATTTAAAAGACACTGTTCACCTTGTTTATACATGTATCTAAGCATGAAGTCCAGGAGAAATGATTTCCCTTTATGAAAAGCTCCTGCCACAGATACTACTACTATGTTAAGATCTTGAATGTGCGCCTGTAGCAATATCTGCTCCAAAGCTACTTCATCATGCTCAAAGTTATGGTTATCTTTATTAGCAAGAATAATCTGTACTGGACATGGTTTCTTCATAACCTCATCAGAGGTTGCAACTATGTTTCCCTGAAAATAAGACATTGTCTTATAGGGCTTATTTTCAGGGGATGTCTTATTTTTATTAAGTATAATACAACAATCTACATTTCAAATACAGTTAAGTCTTCTTCTGGAACCTGACAGAGGGAGCTGACCTTGTTGGTGGGGCTGGCACTAGTGGTGCATGAACTCCTTTCCCCTAGGGGTTCGCACATGTGCAATAGGGTGCCTGTGACCGTGGTTACCACATGGACACCCGCACAAGTGCCAACAGCTCAGAGAAAGGAGCTGTGGCAGATAAAAGATATTCTAGGCTTCCTTACCACTCTTACCAAAAAGCATGGCATAGGCATATCTGCATAGCCACTCTCATCACTAGGTCTTATTATTGGGCTAGGGCTTATTTTTGGGGGTAGGTCTTATTTTGGGGGAAACACGGTAAGTTATCATCATAATTCTCATCTAAGGAGGTCATGGATGAGACGTGGTTAACCTCAGTGCTTGGGTCGCAGTCCACCGCTGGCGCCGCAGCCCCTAGTGCAGTTGCTGCCTTCGTGCTACCTTGTCCCACTCCATCATCTTACACCGATTTAAAATTAACTGCTTATGTTAGTTTCTGTTTAGAGGATCTGTCCAGTTCTGTCAGAAGGATGTTAAAGTCTCTGACTATTATGGTGCCATGGGGTATCATATTGCTCAGACCCTTCAAGGTCTGTTTCATAAATCTGGGAGCATTTAAGTTGGGTGCATAAATATTTAAAATTAAAATGTCTTCTTCTTGTTTTGTTCCTTTAACCAATATAAACCAATATAAAGTGCCCATCTTTATCTTTCTTCACTTTAGTTGCTTTAAATCTGCTTATATGTGAAAATAAGATTGCCACCTCTTCTTTCTTATTTCCATTTGTTTGAAATACTGTTTTCCATCCCTTAACCCCGAGTCTTGATTTGTCCTTCAAGGCTAGGTGTGTCTCCTGGAGACAGCATATGTATGGCTTATGGTTTTTTATCCAGTCAGCCAGCGCAGCCACTTCAGTGGTGAATTCAGTTCATTGACATCTGAGAGAATTGATAAGCGTGATGGAGTTTTGTTCATCTTATTTTGTTAAAGTCTATTGTGTAGTTTTATCCTTTGAGCCATTGTGGCGGCTAAGTTTTTAGCTTCTGGGTATATAATTTGCTGATGGTTCATTGTAATGGTCAGTGTTGAGAACAGGTCTAAGTATTTCCGGTAGAACTGGTCTTGTGGTGAATTTCCTCAATGCTTGTATATCGGCAGAAGATTTGATTTCTCAATTTTGAAAGGTAGTTTAGCAGCATACGGAATTCTGGACTGAAAATTGTTTTGTTTAAGAATGTTGAAGGTCTGCTTGGCACCTGTAGCTCAGCGAGTAGGGCGCCAGCCACATACACCAGAGGTGGTGGGTTCGAATCCAGCCCGGGCCTGCCAAACAATAATGATATCTACAACCAAAAAATAGCTGGGCGTGTGGCAGGCGCCTGTAGTCCCAGCTATGTGGGAGGCTGAGGCAAGAGAATCACTAAAGCTCAAGAGGTTGAGGTTGCTGTGAGCTGTGATGCTATAGCACTCTACCCAGGATGACAGCTTGAGACTTTGTCTCAAAACAAACAAAAGAGAATGTTGAAGGTGGATGGCCATGCTCTTCTGGCTTGTAAGGTTTCAGTTGAAAAGTCTGCTGTCATCCTAATGGCTCTGCCTCTGTAGGTCATTTGGCACCTTCTGGCTGCTTGCAGAATTTTCTCTTTCATCTTGACTTTGGACAGATTTATTACAATGTGTCTTGGAGAGCTTTTGTTTGAGTTGAGATGACCTGGGGTTTGATATCTGTCTGAAAGGAGTGTGTTGGGGTCTTTAGTAAAACTTAAGAAGTTTTCATTTATGATATTCTCCTGTAGGGCTTCCTTTCCTTTGGGACATCTTCTTTCCTTGAGGAATCCCTGTTATTCATATGTTTGAACACTTCATGGAGTCTCATAGTTCTCTAAGCTCCTATTCTGCTTCGTCTCTCTTCTTTTCTGTCTCCTTAACTACCTGGGTTATCTCTAAAACTTTATCCTCTAGCTCAGAGGTTCTTTCTTCTCTATGGGCTAACTTAATTTTGGTGATTTTTACTGCACCTTTACATTTCCTGATTGTCTCGTTCATTTCTTTAATCTCTGCCATATCCTTTCTATAGTCTACATATCGCTCATCTGTCTTTTGATTGTGTCTTTCCATTTTCATGTCCATTCCTTTTATTGTCTTTATCATCCATATTTTAAATTCCCTTTCTGTCAGGTCCATTAATTCTTTGTAGGTAGAGTCTTCTGCAGTAGCTGCCTTATAGTCCTTCGGGGGAATTCATCTGTTTTGGTTTTTCTTTTTTTTTTTTTCTTTTTTCTTTTTGGAGACAAGAGTCTCAAGCTATCGCCCTTGGTAGAGTGCTGTAGTATCACAGCTCACAGCAACCTCCATCTCTTGGGCTTAAGCCAAGTAGCTGGGACTACAGGTGCCTGCCCCAATGCCTGGCTATTGTTTGGTTGCAGTTGCCACTGCTGTTTTAGCTGGTTGGTGCTGGGTTCGAATCCGCCACCCTTGGTATATGGGGCCAGCGCCCTACCCACTGAGCCACAGGTGCTGCCCTATTTTGGTTTTTCATGTTGCTCAGATTTTTCTGTTGGTTCCTCCTCATGTGTTTTTTCTTCTTGTTCACCTCCTTGTCCTTCTTTATTCTTCTCACTGCCTCTTTTGCTTCAAAATTACCTTATTTCGGAGCTTAGGTCTTGTGGCTGCAGGCTGATCAAAGCCAGACTCTTTCTCCTGGCCAAATAAACAGAAGGCCTTGCTCTTGATGACAATATGTTGCAGTATGTCACCTTGAGACCAGGTGGCGCTGTGTTTTTTTTTTTTAAGGAGCCAGCACAGCCAGTAATCTCAATGGTCCTTATTCCAAACTTAGTTGCCATTGGTGATTGGCTGATTGTTTCTTCAGCGTTCAGACACTTTCAGGTTGAGATCTTAAAGCTCACAAGAACCGTTCAGGGGCAGGTCTCACAGTGCCCCTTGGGTCCAGTTTGCATTGAATGCAGGAGTCCCTCAGCCTGTCTCAAGAGTGGATGGAGTTCTAATCCCGGCAGATGGAATTAAGATGGCTGGGATTTAGGCTCCAGCTAAGAGCACCTCACAGTCTTCCCACAGTGGCAGTCCCCTGGCCACTGAGACCTTCTCAGTATGGCTGCCTTGCCAGCCACCAAACCTGTGGCAGATCTACTCCAACCAGTGTTCAAATTTGGTTGCTATATATTTTTCAAGTCTGCCCACTCTTCCAAGCTTTCCACTCAACACAGTTTCTCCCAAAAGCTGAAAACTTCTGAAAGGCTTCCTGCTGTCCCTGACCTCTGATGGAGGGGGGGCAAGCCATTCCCAGCCAGTCGCAGTCATCTGCCTAATTCATCATATTTCCATCGCTTCAGATCATTCACTGTTATTCAGCTCACCACCTCTTTGCTGTGCTCTCTGAGCCACAACTCTGGGTAAGGTCCCTGCACCAGATATTGCTGGGTTCTCTCTTTTTCCCCATTTGTTCTTACAGAGCTCAGCTGACCGATCCTTCCCGTCTGCCCTCTTGCTCTGCCCCTTCAGGAGGGCAAACTTATTGTCCAAAAATAATGTCTTAAAATAGTGTCAGAGGTTGAGCCAGTATTTGTTTCCTTCATCACCTTTTTTTAGCCATTTGTTTGAATCAGGATATCATAGACTTCATGCATTGCAATCGATTACTATATTCCTTAAGTCCCTTTATATCAATGGGTTCCTTCTGTCTTTAATTTTCAATTTCTTCTTTGACAAAATTAAGTTGGACTGGCTATGCTGGTTCATGCCAATAATCCCTGCACTTTGGGAAGTCCCTGTTCCTGGTTCTTTAAGAGTATGTGCTCAGAAGTGAAATTACTGAATCTGGTGGTAATTATGCTTAATTTTTAGAGGAACTGTGATTTTTTTCCATAATGTCTTCACTGTTGTACATTCTAGGTGGTAATGCACCAGTCCCCGTTTCTTTGCATTCTCGCTAGCATCTGTTATTTTCTTTGTGTGTACAGGTTGTTGTTTGATAATAGCCATCCTGAGGGGTGTGAAGTGGTATCAGTTATGGCATTGATTTGCATATCCCTAATGACTAATGATGTTGAGCATTGTTTCATGTGTTTATTGTCCATTTATATATCGTTTTTGGAGAATTTAAGCCCCTTGCCCATTTTTGAATTGGGTTGGTTTTTGTTGAGATACAGGAGTTTTAAAAAATAATATATGTTGGCTGTTAATATCTTAGGAGATTTGCAGATCCTGTATGATTATTTTCCCATGCTATGGATTGTCTTTCCACTTTATTGATAATGTCCTTTGCTAGATTAAAATTTTAAGTCTTGTTTATCTAGTTTATCTTTGTTGTTGTTGCTTGTACTTGTGTCTTAGCCAAGAAATCATCATCAAATCAAATGTCATGAAACATTTTCCCCATCTTTTATTCTGACAGTTTTGTACTTTGAGCTCCTACATTTAGTTCTTTGATGCATTTAAAATTAATTTTTGTATAAAATGTGAATTTTTTTTGAGGTGGAGTCTCACTATGTCGCTGTCAGTAGAGTGCTGTGGCGTCATAGCTCATAGCACCCTGAAACTCCTGGGCTTAAGTGATTCTCTTGCCTCAGCCTCCCAAGTAGTTAGGACTATTGGTGCCCGGCACAATGCTCAACTGTCTTTTTGTTTTTAACAGGAGTTTGAGATCAACCTGAGCAAGAGGGAGACTCTGTCTCTACTGAAAATAGAAAAATTAGCCAGGTGTTGTGACAGGTATCTGTAGTCCCAGTTACTTGGGAGGCTGAGCTAGGAGGATTGTTTAAGTCCAGGAGTTTGAAGTTGCTGTGAGCTATGACACTGGACAATAGAGTGAGATTCTGTCTCAAAAAAAAAAAAAAAAAAGCCAGGCACGGTGGCTTACACCTGTAATCCCAGCACTGTGGGAGGCTGAGGAGGGAGAATTACTTGAGCTCAGGAGTTTGAGACTTGCCTGAGACCCTCACTCATTAAAAATGAAAAACCCAGCCGGGTGCTGTGGTGAATACCTGTAATCCTAGCTGTGTCCAGAGGCTAAGGCAGATGCCCACAGCCTGAGTCTGAGGTTGCAGTGAGCTATGATGTCACTGTACTCTGCAAAGGGCATAGTGTGGGACTCTGTCTCAACAACAAGAACAAAAAAACAAGGAAATAAAAATAAAAAATAAGAAAAAAAGCAAGGATGGCAGCACCTCTGGCTCAAGGAGTAGGGTGCCAGCCCCATATACTGGAGGTGGTGGGTTCAAACCTGGCCTCAGCCAGAAACTGCAAAAAAGAATGAAGAAAAAAAAATTTTTAATTAAAAAATAGACAGCAATTTCACTTATTAACCTGTAAAAAGTCTTGCTGGAATTTTGCTAAGTTATATCCTATATATGAGTTTCGGAAAAATTGACATGTTCATTATGTCGAGTCTTGCAGTCTGTGAACATGGTATATTGTTCCGTTTGTTTATATCTTCTTTGGTGTTTTTCATCAAACTATATAGCTTGTTTATATTGTCTTACTCTGTTGCCTGGGATAGAATAACAGCCTTATTTTAGCTTTCCGAACCTCAAACTCCTGTGCTCAGCAGTCCTCCCGCCTCAGGCTCCAGAATAGCTGGAACTACCACTGCATACCACCACTCTGAGTTAATTTTTCTGTTTTTAGTAGAGATGGGGGGTCTTGCTTTGCTCAGGCTCCTGTTGAATTCCTAACCTCAAGGGGTCCTCCTGCCTTGACCTCCCAGAGTGCTATGGTTATAGCTTCCAGCCCAGATTATGGCTTTCACCATGTAGATACTGTACTACGTGTTTTGTTAGATTTACACTTAAAGTTGTTTTGAGCAATTTAAACTGGTATTGTATTTTTATTTATGCCATTGCGTTCGTTCCTGATATATTGAAATATAATTGGCTTTTGAATATTTATCTTAGTTTACGTGACCTTGCTGAACGTACTTGGTTGAATGAGAGTGAATGTCCTTGTTGGCTTTTTTCTGGTTGAGGGAGGGAACATTGAGTCTGTCACCATTAGATACAATATTAGCTATAGGGTTTTTAGGTATACTTGAGGTCAAGTTGAGGAACTTCTCTATTGCTCGTTATAGGAGATTTTTATCATGGATGGTTGTTGAATTTTTTTCAGGAGCCTTCTTGTGTCAATTGATATGATCATGCATTTTTCTTCCTTAGCCTGTTAATATGTGTTTTACATTTGTATATATTTATATTGATGTTCTAGTCTTGAACCAGCTGTACCTTCCTGGAAACTTTAATCTGTGTTGCTTAATTTTTTTTTTAAATATTACTTAATTTCATTTAGTAATATTTTGTTAAGGATATTTACATCTGTATTTCTGAGGGCTTTTGGTCTGTAGTTTCCCTTTTTTGGTACTGTCTGATTTTGGTATCAGAGTAACAGCACTGGCTTCATGAAATGGAACGTGTTCCCTCTTCTATGTTCTAGAAAAGATTATGCAGAATTTTTAAAATTCTTTAAACATTTGGAAGACTTCTGTACTTAGACATCAACTTTTTGGGAGTTTTTAAATTGTGAATTCAATTTCCTTAGTTGTTACAGGGCTGTTCACATTACTTCATATTGAGTGAGTTGTGGTAGCTTATAATTTTTGAGGAAGTGGTCCATTTTGTCTGAGTTGTACAATTTTTGTGTCCAGAGTTATTCATAGTATTCCTTGTTTATCTTTTTTTCCTTTTTAAATGGGGGTTCTTACTCTTGTCCAACCTAGAGTGTAGGGACACAAATCATTGATCTATTCACTGCAGTGTTGATCTGGGTTCAAGAAGTCCTCCCATCTCAGCCTTCCATGTAGCTGGAATTACAGGTTAAGAGTCACCAAGTCCAGTATTCCTTAACTGGCTCTCTTTTTTTTTTTTTAGACAGAGTCTCACTATGTTGCCCTCAGTAGAGCACAATGGTGTCACAGCTCACAGCAACCTCTAACTCTTTGGGCTTAAACGATTCTCCTGCCTCAGCCTACCAAGTAGCTAGCACTACAGGCACCGAGACATTTCTTTCTTTTTTTGAGATAGAGTGTCATTAAGTCACCCTAGATCAGTAGTTCTCAACCTTCCTAATGCCTCCTAATGCCTCAACCCTTTAATATAGTTCCTGATGTTGTGGTGACCCCCAACCATAAAATTATTTTCGTTGCTACTTTGTAACTGTACTTCTGCTACTGTTATGAATCGTAATGTAAATATCTCATATGCAGGATGTATCTCATATGCAGGATGTATTTTCATTGTTACTAAGGGGTCTGGACCCACAGGTTGAGAACCGCTGCCCTAAAAAGAGTGTCATCGCTTCATAATTCACAGCAACCTCACTCTCCTGATCCCTGATCCTCTTGCCTCAACTTCCGGAATAGCTGAGACTACAGGTGCCACCACAATGCTAGGCTGTCCTATTTGTCTTTTTGATGTCTGTAGAGTCTGTAGTGATTGACCTGTTTTATTCTTTTTTTTGGGGGGGGGGGAATAGTCTCACTTTGTTGCCCTTGGTAGAGTGCTATGACATCACAGTTCACAGCAGCCTCAAACTCTTGGGCTTAAGTTTGATTCTCTTGCCTCATCCTCCTAGTACCTGGTACTACAGGCACCCACAACCCCTGACTGGTTTTTTTGTTACTGTTGTCATTGTTTTTAGCAGGTCCTGACTGCGTTTGAACCCACCAGCCCCAGTGCATGTGGCCGGCACCCTAACCACTGAGCTACAGGCTCTGAGCCCATTTTATTATTTTGTTTTATTTTTCCTTTTGAGACCATGTCTCACTATGTCACCCTCAGTAGAGAGCTGTGATGTCACAGCTCACAGCAACCTCAAACTCTTGGGCTTAAGTGATTCTCTTTCCTCAGCCTCCCAAGGTGCTGGGACTACAGACACCCAACACAACACATGGCTATTTTATTTTTTGCAGTTGTTGTTGTTTAGCTGGCCCAGGCTGAGTTCAAACCTGCCAGCCTTGGTGTATGTGGCTGACACTATACCACTGTGCTACAGACACCAAGCCCCTATTTTATTCTTCATCCTGGTAATTTGTGTCTTCCCTCTTGTTTATGTGTCATTCTTATTAGAGGTTTTTCAGTTATATTGATTTTTTTTTTTTTTAAAAGAACTAACTCTTTGTTACTCAGTGTTAATGTTTTTATTTACCTTGATGTCTTCTCTTTATCATTTTATGCCTTCTACTATTTGAGTTTGTTTTGCTCTTTTTCTAGATTCTTGAGATGGGAGCTTAGGTTATTCATTTGAGATGGTTCTTTTCTTTTTCTCCTCCTCCTCCCTCCTCCTCCTCCTCCTTTCTTTTTTTATTGAAATAGAGCCTCTGTTGCACTGGTAGAGTACTATGGCATCATAGCTCACAGCAACCTCAAACTCTTGGTTCAAGGATTCTCTTGCCTCAGCCTCCCAAACAGATGTGACTGCAGGTGCCTGCTATAATGCCCAGCTAGCTTTTCTATTTTAGTAGAGATGGGGGTCTCAGTCTTGATCAGACTTGTCTTGAACTCCTGTGCTCAGGCCTCCCAGAGTACTAGGATTGTATTTAGGTGTGAGCTACTGTGTCCAGCCTGTTCTTCTTTTCTGATGCATGCATTTGGTATTATAATGTTCTCTCAGCACTGCTTCAGTTGTGTTGCACAGATTTTGACACATTGTATTTTAACATTTTCATATGATAGCAGAAGCATTTTTATGATGACCTTTTTAAGTCTTTGTTAGATAATTCTAACAACTTTGTCTACTTTGTTTTGACATCTTTTGATTGTTTTTGAGATCTTGGCTGTTGATATGGTTTGGGGGGGAGTTGGATTGATACATAGATTTTTTTTTTGGATTATGTTGTGAGACTCTGGATGTTGTTGAATCTAATTTTAACTGAATTTCTCTGACACTGTCATGTCAAGGGAGGAAGGTATTCTTTGTTAATGTTGGGTTTGAGTGGAAGTCCTGCTCTCCGCTGGGTCTTCACGAACACTGTGGAGAGAGGGAAAGTAGTTCTTTATTGCTGGGCTTTGGTGAAAATTCTAATGTTTCACTAGGCCTCCTGTGACACAGCCCTGATGGGCAGCGCTTGCTTTTGCTGCTAGATGGGAGTGGAAGTCTAGGTACCCTACTTTGCCTTTTCAACACTACCATGCTGGTGACACCTTATAGTCTGAATGAGACTAGTAATCTAGATTTCCCATTTTGCCTTTACTAGTGAACATGTGGCCATAGTTTCTTTCGATGCCCTTTAGTTGGAGTAGAGTGGTTAGTGAGTAAAAGTTTCCTGTTTTTGGTGGGCTCCCCCTTTTCTGGTCCTTTGACTAGAGAGAGAAAATTTTTGTTGGAACCTCTTCCCCTCCCCATTTTTTTTTAGAGACAGAGTCTCACTTTGTTGTCCTCGGTAGAGTGCTATGGTGTCACAGCTCACAGCAACCTCAAACTCTTGGGCTTAAGCAATTCTCTTGCCTCAGCCTCCCAAGTAGCTGGGACTACAGGCGCCTGCCACAATGCCTAGCTGTTTTTTAGAGGTCTCACTCTGGCTCAGGCTAGTCTTGAACTCCTGAGCTCGGGTAGTCCACCTGCCTCAGCCTTCTAGAGTGCTAGGATTATAGGCACGAGCCACTGGCCGGCCTGTTGGAGCTTTTTAGTGTCAGCATCTATTAGAATTTCTGTATTTTTCAGCTCCAGATCTGGGATATATGAGGCTAAAAGAAAACCCAGGGACTCACCTTTATGTTTCGTGGGTCCCAAAGTCCCTGGCCAGTCTACCACTTTCTCTCTTGTTATATTTGTTTTATATACAATATCCATGATTTGTAGTTACTTAGTGACGGGAATAGCGAAAAGTATGTCCCCTCTATCTTCCCAGGAGCATGTAACTTTCATGTAATTGGAAGCTAAAAACTAGTTTTATTGGGGGAGGGGGATTAAAATATACATTTCTTATAAAATTTAAAATAGCACAATAGTATGTAAAATTGAGACTATCTACTCCCTAGTTAATCTGTAACGCAGAGAAATCTATAAGGAATTTGTTTTTCATAGGAAACTTAAAGTTAATTCTTCTTGGTTTTTGTTTGTTTGTTTGTTTGTTTGTTTTGTTTTTGGCTGGGGCTGAGTTCGAACCCACCACCTCCCATATATGGGGCCAGCACCCTACTCCTTTGAGCCGCAGGCACTGCCCTCTTCCTTTTAATTTTTTTTTGAGACAGATTCTCAAGCTGTCACCCTGGGTAGAGTGCTGTGGCGTCACAGGTCACAGCAACCTCAGACTCTTGGGCTTAAGCGATTCTCTTGTTTTAGCCTCCCGCCGGGACTACAGGCGCTGCCACAATGCCTGGCTATTTTTCTGTTGCAGTTGTCATTGTTGCTTAACTGACCCAGGCTGGATTCGAACTCACCAGCCTCGGTGCATGTGGCTGGCGCCATAACCACTGTGCTACGGGTGCCAAGCCTTAAAGTTAATTCTAAAGATTGTTGGGGAAAGTAAAAGTCAAGATGAATTTGAAGGGACAATAATAAGGCAGGCAGTATACCTTTTTATGTATTCAGGCAGATTGTATAGTCATGAATTACAGCAGTATGATGTTAGTACAGGAATAGGGATAATATGAATGGAAAATTACAGAGATTTAGGAGGCACCCATTTTATATAGGCATATGGAAAATTAGGCACATCAAGTCCATGGGGAAAGGATAGTCATCTTTTGTATGTAATATGTAATACAAATTCTAGTTGAATTAAAGATAGAACACTGAAAAATTAAGTACAGAAGCATGCAAGAAAGATTCTATACATTTATGACTATTTTTAATCTTGGATTATGATAAGACTTTCTAAATGTGATATAGGCTAGGATTTATGTAAGAAAGATTTGCCTTACATAGAATGATAAAATCCCTGAATTAGTTTGGTAATAATTGTTCTTAGTAGAACTTAAGTTTAGTAGGGAAGCACAACACTGAATAAAAACAATTATAGTCAGTATGGATGTGTCATAGGAAAAGTATGGGGCAGCATGAGAGCATCTTGGGCTTCCTAACCTGTGGTGTCTGATTGTCAGGGTTATTAACTGAGGGCTGAAGAATGGTGGGAATAGGGAAGAAGTTGGAGTTGTAGTGTTGAGTGTGAAGAGTAGTATAGAGGGTGGAGGCAGATCTTCTAGGGCCTTTTGTTCATATGAGATTTGAAATGTTTGCTCTCAGATTTTAAGCAAGAACTCATGGGATTAATCTCTGCTTAGGTAGTTTGAAATGTGAACTTGAACTCTTTTCAAGGGTCAGGCTGCCAAAAATCTGAGATATCCTATAAGGCAGGCAGTATACCTTTTTATGTATTCAGGCAGATTGTATAGTCATGAATTATAGCAGTATGATGTTAGTACAGGAATAGGGATAATATGAATGGAAAATTACAGAGATTTAGGAGGCACTCCTATATCCTGGCAGTGGTATAGGAGTACATCAGCTTTATCCATTTTTCACCCACCTCAGCTATTGAGAAGCAGCCACCTGTGTCTGACTGAACAAAGAAGTCCTGTCTGGGACAGTTAGAATCTATTCAGGAATCATTTGTTGATCATATACTTTCTGTGGCTAAAAAAGAAAGAAAGAAAACAAGATTAAGTTAAAGCAGTTTCTGCCTTATCATCACCTATCTGTCCATATGAACATAGCTTTATCTTCTTCCCCTGTGATGCCATAGGCAGAAGGAACAATCTTGAAGTTAGAATCTGTAGGTTTTGGAAACAGCTGCAGAGAGCATATGCTTAGGGTACATTTACATAGTGTAGACCTGTTTTTTTGTCTCAGAAAATGCTTGCTTTCACAAAAACATGATTTTTAAAATTATTATTATTTTTTTAATATAATTTTTCAGCTTTTTTTTTTTTTTGCAGTTTTTGGCCAGGGCTGGGTTTGAACCTGCCACCTCCGGCATATGGGACCGGCACCCTACCCTTTTGAGCCACAGGCACCGCCTCAAAAAAACATGTTTTTAATTTCAGTTTGTAGCCCTACATTTTATTTATTTATTTATTATTATTACTTTTTTTTTTTAAGAGTCAGAGTCTTCATCGCCCTCAGTAGAGTGCTGTAGCATCACAGCTCACAGCAACCTCTAATTCTTGGGTTTAGGCAAAGGTGACCAGATGTCCTGCTTTTGGCGGGACAGTCCTGATTCTTAACAATTTGTCCCATGTCCTACGGCGTTTTTTAAAAGTCCCAATTTTTGGAAAGAATGCATGACAAGCTAGGGAACAGCGGGAGAACGGGAAGGGAATATAGGTTTTTGGCTGCCATGTGGCTATTTCGCCAGGATATGTGTTTTGTATTACTTTTGTTAATTTAATAATGTTAAACTTTAATAATAACAAATAATTGTTGAGAACTGATTATTGAGAACTGCTTATCAAAGTTTGCATTGTTGATTAGTTGTTAGAACTAGACCACCATTGTTTGGACTTAATGAACAATGGTATTTT
Organism: Galagoides demidoff; assembly: GCA_963574575.1. Classification (NCBI taxonomy): domain Eukaryota; kingdom Metazoa; phylum Chordata; class Mammalia; order Primates; family Galagidae; genus Galagoides; species Galagoides demidoff. Next base: position 32,054 of record CAUYQV010142592.1, read on the forward strand.
TTGGCAT
>CAUYQV010142593.1:0-10252 GCA_963574575.1 Galagoides demidoff
CCTCCAACTCCTGGGCTCAAGCGAGTCTCCTGCCTCTGCCTCCCAAGTAGCTGGGACCACAGGCACCCGCCACAACGCCCGGCCATTTTTTGGTTGCAGCCATCATTGTTGTTTGGTGGGCCCGGGCTGGGGATTCGAACCCACCACCTTAGGTGTACGTGGCTGGCACCTTAGCCGATTGAGCCACAGGCGCCGAGCCTCCATCTCCTTTTTTAAAAAAGATTTCACTTATTGGTTCTTGTTCTGTTCTTCCTATCTCCGCACACCCCTGCTTGTTCCTGAAGATTTCCCAACCACAGGCTCCAGCTGACCACTTCTCGCTGGGCTCGAACCACTCAGGAATCAGACACGTCCCAGAGTCAGAGCGCACTGGGGAGGGCTAGACCCGTGTCTCTCTCTCTCTTTTTTTGTTTTTTATTTCCTTTTTGCTTTAGAGATGAGGCTCTCACTCTGCTACCCAGGCCATTGCTCACTGGAGCCCTGAAGTCCTGGGCTCAGGAGATCTTCCTGCCTCGGCCTCCCTAGGTGCTGTGATTACAAGTGTAAGCCTCTGAGCCCAGCTCTGGCTTTTTATCTTTACTTTTGGCTTTAGCCTGTAATATCACAGTCTCTTTCTTTTCTTTTCTTTTTTTTTTTTTTTTTGCAGTTTTTTGATGGGGCTGAGTTTGAACCCACCATCTCCAGCATATGGGGCCAGCGCCCTACTCCTTTGAGCTACGGGTGCCACCCACAGACTCTTTCTTTTCCCAGTCTATAAAATGGGGATGCTCTCATTCCCAGAGACAGATCCAGGCCTTGAAACAAGTGTAGATGGTCCCTTTCTACTTTCTCCCAGCCCACCCCTGTGAACACTCAGAGCTGTGGGGAAGGGGAAGGTGGGAAGTGCCCAGAGCAGAAGCCCTTGTTTTAACAAACAGCCAATTATCCTCAATCAGCTGCTGAGCAACCCTTTGGTTTCCGGGCTAATAATTCATTCAGGGGTGACTTAACTGAGCAGCACAATGGTATTCTGCATATTCCCCCTCTGGGGCCTTCCTATAGTTCACAAAACTAACTGGGATCTCTGTGCTTTCATCAGGACCTCATAGGTTGCTTCAGCTCTAAGGACAGAAGTCCTGGGGTTGCCTTATAGTGACTGGACTAAAACAGATTAGGAATTAAATCCCCCAAATGATGGCTTTCCCCGACACTCTGACAGTGAGGTGTCAGGGGAGGCTTCACTTCCCCACCACACCTGCAGGGGAGGGGAGGGGATATAGGTGGGGCTGAGTCAGACAGATGGCTCTGCTCTCAGCTCGGCCACATGTACCTGTGCACCTCGCTCCATGGCTTCTCAAAGTACCATAAGGGGTGTCCTGTCCTAAGAGTCTGATCTCCTAGGCCGTGAAGTTGGGGAGCTCCCACTGTGACAAGGCCTAAGACAATATCCCGCAGCTGCAGCAGCTTCTATCTTTCAGCAACTCTATTTTTTGATCTTGTTTCAAACTTATGCTTCCACAGTGAGGGTGACACGATTTCTGCCCTGCCTCCTATGGGGCTTGGCAGAGCAGTGCTGACCACAGACCCCAGGCAGGATCTCACTTAAGACCTAATCACCCGTGGCAGAGACCCTGCCCCAAGGTCCCACTCTGCTGAGGCCTCTCTGTCTCCCCAGACCCAAGCTTTTCAAGGGCCCAGAAAAGCAAGTTCCCAGAGGCATCATCCCTGAGGAAGAGGCATGGGAAAAGCTGGTTCCCTGCCCTACACAGGTCCTGGCACCCATAACTTCTAGGGCCCATTAACTCCTTTCTGTGGGGCTGAGAGGCCAGAATGTATGTGTGATGACCTCCCAAAGCGGGCTCCTTGTGTGGACTTTAGGGAGGGTTCCAAGTCTCCTGCATCAGGGCCCACTTCACACTGCCCAACCGCCAACCTCCCATGCTGGTCTTGGGGTGCCCTACAGCCCCCCTTCCTCTCCTTTCTTCTCCCCTCCCCCCACCACCCACCTCCAGCCACACCAGCCCAACAGCCTGGTGTTCCCTCTATTCACTCTGAGCTCTCTCACACCTATGTATTTTTGTAAATGCCATTTCCTTGTTCTTCCTGCTGCCCCCAGCAGGCTCCAGGTTGTTCAAGATCATGCTTCCCTGAGGTCTTCTGCAGGCAAAGGACAACATCCTTCCTGGTGCCTACAGTGATTACACCCTGACTGCATTTTCCTGAAGCAGGCCCTATTCACCACAGTGTCCCTCCCACTAGCATGCAACGGGCTATCTCCACACGCATGCCCAGAGACCGTGTGAGCCCACTTTGCTCAGCACAGCTGCTAATTATGGGGAGTTTCCCCAGACCTAGCACAGCTCCCAGAACACAGTGGGCGCTCATCAAAAGTCTGTTAAGCAAATAAAGAAACACCTGCGTGTGTAACAGTGGCATTAATGAGAAGGACAAGAGAAAGAGACAACAGGCAGCCCCAGCATCAGCGGGAGGGAACGTGGGCCCAACGCAGGGTGGAACTGGTGAGCTGTGGCTGTTCCCGTGACGGCTCTCCCAGGATTAGGGAGCCCTCGATACATGGGCGCATTGGGGCAAGGAAAAGGCAAGCACGTGAGCCAAGATGACTCCTGGATAACCACTGGTCTGTGATCAGGAGAGATTTGTGACCAGAAAATTGCCTTGTTGACAAGAGGAGAAGGACACGCACGGGCAATCTGGAGCCTCAGCTCTCCAGAGCCAAGCGTGCTGGGCAAATACAAGCATCTTATGTATTTTTAAAAAATAATCAGAGCAAACCAAAAGCCACTAATATCATCGGAGATCCAGAGCCACTCATAGGCAGCCCACACCCCACATCTCTGCAGGCTCAGCCCTCACCTTGTACCTGCTCCCAAACTTCCTTACACAGAATAAAACCCACCTTAGTGACTTGGGCATCAACAACAAAGAAAAGCCGTTCTGACAGTCCTTGCTTTCCCAGATACCCCAACCCCTCTGTGCTTTAACAGCTGAAGTTAACTGTGGGAGAATCCCTCCTGTGAGTGGTGGAGAGAAAGCACAGGCTGGGCCAGGGCTGGAGGGGCTGGCAGGGACGTGGCAGCTCTTCCCGGAGAGGGGTGTCTGGCAGGCTCTTGTCTAGCACAGATCTCTACTTATGATCACCATGTTTTGCCCATTTTGTGTGTTCAATTAAAGGTGAAAAGAAAACAACCATTTTTCCTAAAGTCTGACAAATGCAAAAAGCCATCTTCTTTAGAGCAACTATGCAGAGAATCTATAAGGCAGAGATATAGCAGAACCTCACAGGTGACCACCTCTCAACAGGGACCACCTCCCTACACCAACCACCTCCCTATGGGGACCACCTCCCTCTCTACAGGGACCACCTCCCACACTGACCACCTTCCTACACCAACCACCTACACGGACCACCTTCGGCTACACTGACCACCTCCCTACACTGACCATCTCCTTGATTTGACCTAATATTCACAAACCAGACATTATTCCCCCCCCCATATATATATATATATATATATATATCACACTGATATATATATCAGTACAGTAGGCCTAGTTCCTTATGTTGACCACCTCTCTATGCTGACCAGCTTGTTAGAGTCCCTTGGCTGGTCACCTTACAGAGGCTCTACTGTATTTGGCAAAGGGGTTCCATCCCTCTTCAGAGGAAACAGCTGGTATTCGCTGGTGAAGAGCATTTGTGATACCAGTATTTACAGAGCTGAACAAATGTTGAGGAATCCAAATGCATTCACTGAAAATGGAGCAAAATTCCACAAAGTGTTATGTCAGGAAATGAAGTAAAGGCATTTTGGTGAAAGTAAGCAAAGTGTCTTGCTGACACTTGCAATTCCCAGATAAGCCTTTTCCATCACAGACCCACTAGAATCTTTATCCTCTGCTGTTAAGATGGAGGAGGTCTGAGAGATGTTCTCATACTAGACAAAATCTTGCAACAATTGCAAGGATGCCATCAGAGACGGAAGGCTCACACTCATCTCCAACGAGAGAAGACTCTGGATCCAAGCGCCCTGCAACCAAGCTGCTAACTACTCTTTATAAAGCTCCAGGCTGTGCCCCAGCCCCCGCCCCAGTGCCAGCCCCAGGAAGGCAGGATGCAGCTCACAGCTAGTAATCCACGTGGACCCAGCAAGCCAAGAGCATCAAGGGAGGGAGTTAAACTGGTGTTTTTGTCCCATGGGAGTGGATGAACAAGTCTGTCTAGATTAGAGGTAGGAAAAAGAGGTCTAAATTTTCACAAGGATTAACTTCTTTTTTCTACAAAGAGACAATGAGGCATTTCTCCCCTTACCTCATGGGTAAATGTGAAGACAAAAACTCATTTTCTTGGTTCCCAAGAAAGCATCTGGATTCTCATGTGAGCAGGTCCTTGCACCTTTGATCCAAGAGTTGGGTGTCCCAGGTGAGGGTACCCGAGGCCCTGCTGGGTTTTATGAGTCTGTGGGTCAGCTCAGACCGGCTGCCGACTCATCTGTATGCAACAGCTCTCAAAGAACATAGTTTACTTTATAACCGGATCCAGCAAGAGTAGGCGTGGCAGTTAAATGGGCTATATACACCAGAGGTGTTGAGCTGCCAGGACTAATTAAGAAAGATTTGTTTATGGAACCACAGCTTGGAACCAGGAGGCCAGTGTGCTCGTGCTGATGTCCGAGTCTAACGCAGGAGGCTGCACATAGGATGGCTGCTCTGTGGCGGGAAGTTGGGGGTTCCCAAGGAGCCCCTCTAAAGGCTCTCCCTGTGTCTCATGTCGTGGCCCCACAAGGTCAGGCTGACCTGACTTTCCCTTAGCCCTTCCTCAGTCACCCTTGTCCCAGAGCAATGCAGAGCTTTATAACACAGCCTTTGCAGCGGGCAGATGGGATTGAAATGCTGCTTCACCAACTGCATTATGGGGGCTAGTGACCCAGCTTCCAGCTCTCAATCTTGGAGGTCTGTGGTGGGGAGTTAGTGAGATAACACGTGCGGAAAGTCAACAGGCTCCAAGCCTGAGCTCTCTCTCCTCCTCCCCAACCACCTGCCAGGGTCCTAATGAGGGAAGGAGACCTTAGCTCACACCCCTCTTCCCACCACTCCTCACACCTGCAGCAAGTCACCACCTACAGCCTGGCTTTGTTTGCAGGGAGCAGCAGCCTTGACATCCCTTCACTCTCTGTCCCCCTTTTCTCTCAACACCACACAAGATGACCTGAGGCATGAGCTTCCCCTCAAAGAATCAAAGCAATGAAAAGAGTGAGGGAAACGTCAGAGCAGCGTGGAGACGGCGTGCGAGGCATTCTGACACCCTTTGGTGACGCAGGAGAGCTCATTCACCAAGATGCTCATACAGGGGATGAAACGGAAACTGATGCAAAAGTACTCCAGAAAAGGAAGCTTTGTCTTCAAACGCTCAGGACCAGTTATAGAGAAGGAAAGAATGTAGTAGGATGCTAGGACCTAATGTGCTCCCCAAATTTCACATGTTGAACTTAATTGCCATGTGGCAATCGTAAGAGGTGGGGGCCTCTGGGAGGTGATGAGGGGCTCAAGGGAGTGGGTTCACTCTGTTCCACTGTGAGGACACAGTGCTCGTCCCCTCTGGGTCCTTCTGTCGTCATGGGAAGCCTCAGGGTTCAGGTGCCATCTTGGAAGATTAGGCCAGGCCCACACCAGACACCAAGCCCACTGAGGCCTTGATGTTGGGCTTCTCAGCCTCCAGAACTGTGAGAAGTGTCTGTTGTTTGTAAGTTAACTGGTCTCAGGTATTTTGTTACAGCAGCACAAACAGCCTCAGACACAGGCAGGTGTAAGCAAAACTGCTGATGGCAGGATGTCCCGTGTGAAGGTGGCCCGCATGGCCAGGGGACCACAGCAGGAGGAAACAGCCCAAGCTTGTGCTACACCTGACCTTTCCCTTCACACAGGTCTCCTGGTGGGCATACCCTACATACCCGTCCCCGAGTTCCCAAACCCAGGTTCATCCCACCCTACCCTTAAAGCAAGTCTCCTTGGCCTGGCTCTGTCCCTGCACCTCTGCGCTGCCCCCCATCCCCCCATGTGCTCCTGACCCAGAAGGAATCCATCTGGGCAGGAGCTTCCCCATCTCTGTACCTGCATGCTGACCAGAGTCAACCCTGTGGTTTTCTTTCTCTTTTTCTTATGAAAATTTGGAACTTTTCATGACTAATATTCCAACAAGAATCACTTAAATAAACAAAAAGCCTTTCCTGGTGCCTGTCTGATTCAGGGGGAAAAGGGCCATTCCCATTCAAAAGGGCAAGACCCCCAGGGAAGGGGTGGGGACCTTGCTGAGCTGAGCCACGTTCTGGCTCAGAGGAGTGGGTAGCGTGTGGGGGACACTCCCGGCAGGGCAGAGAATCAGCAGGACTGCCGAGGGGAGCTGGTCTGAGAGAGAAAGGAAAGAAACTCACAGGCAAGATCTCCCAGTCTGTGCTGTGAGTTTGGTCCCTGTCCTTGAAGTTCATCCTAATAAGCTTTGGGATAAACACTTGTCTCTGGGCACGTCTGTGGCATGTGACAAAGTGGAAACTCAAGTTCAGGCCTGCTGTGAGGGAGGCACTTCCTCACCTCTGCCTCATGGAAACAACTGTCTACCAGTCCGACAGAATCTCCCCCCCTTGATGAATGGAGGTTTGGGTCTTTGTCTGGCTTCTGTTGGGTTAGTTAAGATTTCCTTTTCCAATCCTATGTCGAAAGACGTCCGACAAGTTTTTTTTTTCCTTTGGCGTTCGTTCACCTGCTCTGCCAGAGAAAAGGTACAGACACACCTTTCTTAGAGAAGAAATCTCATCACTCAGCTTGTGAGCAACGGGAGGAACAGAAGTTCAAGAAAGAAGGGAAGGACCATCTACTGACACGGAGGAAAGGTTAAATGGGAAGACGCATTTGATAATGCAACATGGAAAAAAATCAAAGGATTGCATGGTTTGCAGCAGAAGAAACAAGAACAGTGGAAGGAGAGAAACTTTCTACTGTGACGAACAGAAAGGGAAGCCTGGACTTTATCCCAGAGGTTGATTCAAGAAGTACCAAACTCAAAAAAGCTATAAATGGGGCGGCTCCTGTGGCTCAAAGGAGTAGGGTACCAGCCCCATATGCTGGAGGTGACGGGTTCAAACCCAGCCCCAGCCAAAAACTGCAGAAAAAAAAAAAAGCTATAAACAAAAACACTTGTTTTTTTTGTTTGTTTGTTTTTTTTATGAGACAGAGCCTCAAGCTATCCCCCTGGGTAGAGTCCTGTGGCATCACAGCTCACAGCAACCTCCAACTCCTGGGCTCAAGCGAGTCTCCTGTCTCAGCCTCCCAAGTAGCTGGGACTACAGGCGCCCTCCACAATGCCCGGCTATTTTTTGGTTGCAGCCATCATTGCTGTTTGGCAGTTCCCGGCTGGATTCGAACCCTCCAGCTCAGGTGTATGTGGCTGGCGCCCTAGCCATTTGAGCCACAGGCACTGAGCCAACAAAAACACTTTAATTACTTTATGTAACCTGAAGTAGATGATAAAATCATCAGATGAGTTTATATTTATGTTTTTCTCTTTTAAATTTGTATTATAAATACCAGTAATTACCAACCTCCTTCCCACCCAAAATAAATAAGAGCTGGGGAGTATGTGGGTAGCCGAAAAATTGGATTGGAAAGGGTTTTATTAACAAGCAGTGTTAGCAGTGCACTTGGTGGTACAGTATATGTTCTGTGCAAAGCCTTGAACCCACGTTTTTTTGAATCGGGGATTAAAAATGATTTTAAGATGAAAATGTGGTAGATCAAACAAATGTTCATTTTTGCTTCTCAAGAAAAATGGCAGTAAAGAAACCAGAAAGGTGAAAATCCACAAAGACAAAGAGAATAAGAGGAGAGATACAGCTGTGGAGAGATTTTTACGAAATTTAAGGAGCTAGAAAACAAATGAACAGAGCAGAGCGGTAAGGGCTGCAGGGAGGACGTCGGTGAGAAGCAGACTGCATGCTCACAGCGGCCAGGGGAGGCACAGGCCAGGCGCCTCTGTCCAAAAGGTGCCCGCTTTGGGGCCCAAGGGTGGGGCTGGAAATAGGGAAAATTGTTGAAAGCCTCTGTAAGAAACAGATTCCCAGCTTTAGGGTTGAGGTTTACTCTGGAGAAAACCAGAAAGGGTGTGAGTCTGGATTCCTCATATTTTAGGGTTAGGGGTGAGGCATGTCCTGGACAGAAACAGGAGTCTGCGTAAACACCTGCACACTGCCCGCTGAATGAGTGGCACAAGACGCCCTCCTCCCCGCTGCACCCCGAGTGCCTGCTCAGGGCCATGCATCAAAGGATCTTCAGGAAGTCTCCAAGGGTGGAGAAGAAAGACCCCCTGGTACTGACACCTGGGAGTCCCTCCCCCTGGGGGCACCACACTCAGCCCCCTCCCTCACAGCTTCCAGTGACTTTGCCTTTGCTATTTTCATGAATGACAGGCAGCCAAGGGCATCAGACACAGAGAAAAGGCTTTAACAGGAAAGAGAAAGATCAAAACAAACACACAGGGAGCCTGGAGTGAGCGGGACAAAGCAGGGAGCAAAACAGACCTCCACGACCCACAACCCACACGTGTCTCCAGGGGGAAAAGATGACGCCGCTGCGTAGACATGAAACTGAACAGGAAGCCAGAAGAGTCGAGGACAAGGAAGAGCCCTCAGGAGTTTTCATACCGGAGCAGCTAAAATAACTGGGAAGCACCGCTCTGAAAACCTCCCAGGATCCTTAGGGAGCAAAGACAGGAGAGAGAAGACTAGAAAGACAGAATCAGTGCAGGAGACCGGGCAGCATGAAATGAGCCCTGCCGCCTATGCTGCACCCACTAAAACCCGCCACAGCCTGTGCTCCCAGGCCATAGTCACTGGCTGCTCCGAGCCACTGGCCGAGTAAGGCAGGCCAGCTCCTGGAAGAGGTGGGACTGTGACAGGGGTCTTGTGCTGTCCCTCCAACCTTCCCTCCCTCTCTCCTCCACAGGGTCAGACTTACTGCCCAGCCCCCTCAGCCCGCCTGCCGCTGTTTACTCACAGCCATCTCCCTTAAAAAAATTCTTTTATGTTTCATCCTATTCTGGCATCTGCTTCTTGGAGGACACGTAGGTACAAGTTTCAGAAAGAACTGAAAATGTAGGACAGAACTTATGAAAGAATGAGATATATAAATTTTAAAATTTTAAAATTTTCTCATAATTAATAGTTTCAAAATTGGAAGGACTCACTAACAGCCCCAAATTTAAAAAAAAAAAATTTTTTTTAAACGACCACATCAAGGATTTTTTTTTTTTGATATTTCAAAGCATTGGAGATAAAGCAAGAAAAATATATTGCACATAAATGATTATGAACAACTGTGAACCAAAAGGGTGCCCAATAGCAATTTAGGATGCTACAAAAAACAGTGGAGCAACTCCACGTGGAATTGTGAGGGAAAATGATCCTTAGTCCAGCCCTAAACCACATGACAGGTGTAATAAAGACAATCTCACATATACAAGATTGAAATGTTACTTTCTCCAGATCATCCACTGGGAACTTATTAAAAGATGCATTCACCAAAGACAGGAAAGAAACCCAGAAAATGGGATACAAGAAATCTATGCACAGGGGCTCTGGCACAAGCCAGAAATGGAGAGGTTTTCCTTGGGGACAAGTGCCCAGCAGGTCCCCCAGCTGGCCTTGAGAATCGCTAGCACAGAGGCGTGGCCGCCTCTCAGGGAAAATGGGACAGGCCAAGTGACCAATGGATGTTAAGAGGAGCTTTATGGTTCTGAAGATTTCTGGGCTGAATCAGTAATAGACATACGTAGAGAACTAGGTTAAAAAGAATAACTAAAACAAATAAATTGTTTTTCCACTAAATGTAAACATTTATAAAGGAGAGAAAATGTATTTATTATGTGCTAACTTGGCTCAGCTGTGAACAATATTTAAAGAGCCATAAGAATGTGCACATTGAGTTCTGCTATAATAAAAATGTTTATGGCTTGGCGCCTGTGGCTCAATTGGCTAAGGCGCCAGCCACGTACACCTAAGGTGGCGGGTTCGAGTCCCCAGCCGGGGCCCACCAAAACAACAATGATGGCTGAAACCAAAAAATGGCCGGGCGTTGTGGCGGGCGCCTGTGGTCCCAGCTACTTGGGAGGCGAAGGCAGGAGACTCGCTTGAGCCCAGGAGTTGGAGGTTGCTGTGAGCTGTGATACCATGGCACTCTACCCAGGGGGATAGCTTGAGGCTCCGTC
>CAUYQV010142596.1:0-26496 GCA_963574575.1 Galagoides demidoff
AGGAAGCATTCAGTAAGTATTTGTTGAATGAACTGAATTAAGGTTTTTCTCTAGCATTAGACTGAAAAAACTGTGACAGCAGGGGCTGTTCAGTTTTGCTCCCTACCATTTCCTTAAAAAATACTTGTGGAAGGAATGCACAAAGACCATCATCTGAAAAGAAAACTTTTATTTTCAAGTCTCCTATCTTTAATTCTTTAACATCATTATTTCCTAATAGGCCTGCCATGAATGAACTAGTGATAAACAGAGAAGACCATCACTCTTCAATTTGTTTCAAGTAATCTTCCTGGGCTCCTGTTACTGTCCAACTGGGGAGCTGACACTAGTTTGATGTTAAGTCCTTAAATTCACACCTGGAGGCTCACTGTTACATGTTTCCCAAGCTTCCCTCGAAAACATGATGCAAAAGTAAAAATTAACACAACAAACAGGGTGGGGATAGCGACCCTGTCGATAACGACAACTCGGAAGCCGCGCGCCGAGATGGTGGGGGGGCTGCCGCGGACCTCCAGATTTCCGGGCAGGGCCCCCGGAGGCTGACCAGGTGAGGTCGGCAACCGGCCCTCCCTACCCGGCTGGCCACACTCACAAACCCGGACGGCACAGGCCCGACAGGGGCACAACGGCCTCGCGAAGTCCACTCGAGCTCTCCACGCCCCCCAGCCCATCGCTACCCGCAAAGGAACCCCTGTCCGGCTCCCACTCGCTCGCTCACCTTCAGTACCTCCGAGTCCATGGCTCCCCCAGGCCGGACCGCAGGGATCACCGCGGCCCGCTGGCCTCAGCTCAGCCAAAGCCCCAGGGGCGCAGGACCCGACGGAGGCCCCAGCTGCGCCAGAGCTCAGGGAGCGACGGCAGGGGCGGGGCGGGGCCGTGCCGCCATTGGCTGCCGGTGGAAGGGGGCGGGCCCTTGCGGCAGGGATTGCGGGGAACGCTGAGCTGGCGCGGGCGGGCACCCGGAGGGGGGACTGGGAGGTCCACAGGGAAGGAGCCGAGGACCGGGTTTAGGGGGCGAAGCAGGATGGGCCGCGACCAAACTATGGAGCTGGGAAGGAAAGTCACCTAGGAAAGTGGTTCTCGGAAGACAGTGGGTGGGCGGGCCGAGGATGTAGAATTAGGGAAAATAGGAAACGGAGGAGGAAGTAGGAAGAAGGGCGAGTCAGTATCCCCTCACTGGCTGTAAAAAAAGGCACCATTTTCTGCAGAGGCCGATTTCCCGCAATGCGGATAGACTTGACCCCCGCGTGGAGAAGCGATTACTTTGCCGTGTGGCGGTTGTGTTATGGCCACAAGGTGGCGCAAAAAAATCATCGATTACAGAAATGCGACGAGCTTCTTAGGTCCGTTTTATTGGCAGGGATTGCTGCAGTCTCTTTGTATTTTGTTAGAAGGTTTATTAGCTCGCTTTGTTGTTGTTTTACCAGCCCTGCTAAGAGGGACAAATAAGTTATGCTTTTTTTTTAAAATGAGTGCATATTTTTAATAATGGTATTGATTTCAAGTAAAGAATAAAATTAATCTCAATGCAAACTTTTATGTTTGCACTTATCAGTCAACTCTGTCAGCTACTAATAGGTTTCTTCAGTTCAGAGAATTCCATTGAAATATAATGGGCTGAGAGATTTTCTACTTTTGATTACAGAGATTTAAAAAATAGTAGTTAAAAATAGTATGCAAGATTTAAGTGATCCTTGTTGAATCTCAAGGCTTGGATTGGTTTCTACGCATGTCCACTAGTGGGGTTAACATCTCTGGGTCCCTCAGATGCAGGGTCTGAAAGGTATCTCAAAGACCAGCCTTAGGTTTTACAATAGAAGCACTGGGAAGGTCACAAATCTTGCCCTTGTCAGGGAGTATATGGGCACTTAAAGCAGTAAGCACTTACAGCAGTAGGGAAATTAGGGAACGATGGCTGGGTAACTAGCCTATATCTATACTTTTATAGAAATCAGATTTTTATTACTTTTTCTACCTTATGGCCTTACATTATTTTAATATAGGTGTTTTCACCTGGTACTCCAAGAATGTTAGTTAGATTAAAACTATTTCAGGATTGGCTTTGACTCTCATAATAATTTGTTGTTCCTTGATAAAATCTTGTGAGAACTTATCAGAGAACCCATCCAAGACTTGAGACCCCTTACTCAGGAAATGTCCCAGTTGAGGAAAGAATTTCTGCTTCCTAGCCCTCCGAGTTCATCCTCAACTGACAGCAAAAGTAATCCTCTACCCCTTTTTTTGCGAAAACACTCTTTAAAAGCTTTAGCCCCAAATTTTCAGGGAGATGGATTTGAGAAATGACTCCTATCTCCTTCCTCAGTACCTTCGGGAGTTAAAGTCTTTCTCTGCTAGTGTTTCAGTATATTGGCCTTTTCTGGGTGGTGGGCAAGGAACCCCATTGGGTGGTAAGACAGGTGTGGTGTTTTGTGCTAAATAATCCAAACTTAGAACATAATTCAGTTACAGAAATTCTACAAAAGACTAGATTAATATGACTTTAAAGATCTTAGAAAGGTAGGTTGATCATCTGTTCTGTGAACCATGACCCTGGGCATTTCCTTCCAGATGAACTTTGACCTTAGAACCAGAGGAGTTCAAGGTTCTATGCTTCAGTGAGTGCCTTGGCATGTGGTATTTTCTTGTGTATACCAAGTACAGACCAAGAGATCTTTCCTGGATCTCAGGTGAATTATAACCATGCCTTCCCTGAAAAACTGACATGTTTCTTAGCACAAACTTATTTATTGGCTATAAACTTTTGAGTTTGACATCCAGGACCCTTCCCCTCATTGTTTTTTCAAGCTTTGTATCACACTTCTCAATTCAGGAGCCTTTATTTCATGTATACATGTACAAGATGCCATTACTTCTTCCAGGAATGCTTTCCCCTTCTGTTTTGAACTCTCTCTTCACCTGAGAAAATCTCCTCTTTCTTCAGAGTTCATCTCTACTCTCATTCTCCATGAAGCCTTTAAGAGTCACATTACTGGATGGATATGAGCAATAGCACAGTGTAGTGGCAGGAATATGGTCTCCCAGACCATAGGTTGAGTTGTTATTATGCTATTTCTGTTTGTACTTGGGAAATAATTTCTATATTTGCTAAAGAACCTAGATGCCTTATTGACATATGAAAAGTTCCTGATACATACCAGGCATCCTATAACCAACAATTTCCATTAAACACATAGTACTATATAAAACTTACTGCACTTGCATGGTCCTTGTATTATAGCTATGGTATATTTTGTTTGTTTGTTTGTTGCTTGTTTGATCTTCTCTATTAGATGGCTAGAACCTTAAAGTCAGGCCATATAATGTAGTTATTAAGAGCTTAGTCCCCTGTGTTCAAACCCTAATGCCACCATTCACTAAATGTTTACTTGGAAAAGTTATTTTTCTGTGCTTCAGGCATAACGTGGGACTAATAGCTTAGAAAATTGTTAAGAAGATTAAATAAGTTAATGTTTATAGCATAGAGCCATGTTAGGCATGTAAACATTGAATAACTATTGTCTATAATTGTTCTCCCAACAACAGAAAAACAGAGGATAGTACTGATCACATAAGCATTTATTAAATTTTGTGTCTCTGAGGAGTCCTTTCTATTTTGTCTGTGTCTGGTTTTCTTCTCCCCAGTTTACACTGACCCATTTATACCTTCTCATCTATCCAGGTTAAAGGAAAACTAGGTAGTTTGGGTAAACACAAAAGCAAAAGTAAATGAACTAAAAGAAAAACAGAGATAAGTGTATCTTATCATTAAATTTGGGAGCCTGAAAAAACTTTAGAGACTTAATTAGCCTTTTGTTTTACAAAAGAGTAAAATGAAGCCCAAAAATATGAAATAATCTATAAAAGGTCCTACTGTTTCCTACTCTCAATTTAGTCTTTAGCTGTGAATATTATGATGGATAATGTTTGCTTTTCTTTTCTTTTTAAAGCTTGTTAAATTAAATTAACTTTGGCCTACAGCTACCTCCATACATAGTGAATTATAACCTAACAATATGTAAACAAATGTCAGCTTAACATGAAAATACATTCTTGTGACAAGTAGCTAAGTCTTGGCCAATCATAGCAGGCATGCTTTCAGTGGATGACAGGCTGCAAACGGTTCGGAATGTCCCAATTAGCCAAACACTGAGGTGACACTAACCAGGCTATTTCTGCATGTAATCTCCTTTTTCTGTCTATAATTACTGCCTGCCCAGGTTGCCAGGTGGAGCTCTCTGAACTTTTATTAGTTCTGGGTACTACCTGATTCATGATTCATCTATTTTATCAAATAAACTCTGCTAAGTTTAATTTATCTAAAGTTATTTTTTAAACAGATTATTACTATGAAGTTGATACAAGATATATAGATGTTTAAAAGATATGAAATCCAAATAAAGCAGCAAATAGTTCAGGCAACATCAAGGAAAATTAGAATGCTAATTGGACTCTGACTTGTTGAGTTTGAGTTAAGATCCTGTCCCTTTGTAACTTGGCGATATGGGGCAAATCATTAACTTTTCTCTGCTTTAGTGTATATATTTGTGATGCCTAATTGGAGATAGGAAGCATAATATTTGCTTTGTAGATGTATAGACTAACTGAGACTATGTAAAAATATTTCAAAAGTTGAAACACACTGTGGCAAAGTTTGTAGCACATTTTAAGAAAGCTCCTTACCAATGAGCTGTCATCTTACCTCCCTGGGATTAGGATCCAGCCTATGTTACCTATGGCTCTTTTCTTTCTAAATAAGATGAGACAAATATACCATGCTTTTGAATAGTGGATGAGGGGTAATGGATGCTGTTGCAAAAAGTAAGACAATCGTCGTAAGTTATCCCTTTAAAATCTTCAGTTTTAACCATTTAAGATTGGGTGAAAAGACAGAAGTCAGTCCCTTGCCTTTTAGATTTCTTTTGCTAAATGCACTTGATCTTAGCCAAAAGGCCGAGAAGCGATTCTCTTTTGCTAGATGCCACTCAACGTGGTGAAAGGTAGGAAGTGATCTGAATTCTAACATTATACTGTTTAGTCATTCATTCACTTACTCACCAAACATTTAATGGGTGCTTATGGCAGAGAAAAATTCTTGTCCCTATCCTCTTAGAGTTCAAAATCTTGTAATATTAGATAAACATTGAACAGGAATTCACAAAAGGAAGACATTGAACAATATTCACAAAAGGAAATGAATGAATTCCTATAATTTGTCTTTTATACCCCTATATCATACTTTATTTTTCTCTAAAAATATAGTGGCAACTCACATAGCTGATAGATGGCTAAGAACATCTGATAACAGTAAACAGTAAACTTACTTCCTGCTCACCTGAATTATCAGATGTAGTAAATGTTTCTAGCCAAATATCATGACACAGATTTAGTAGGAGAGCTAGCTTTTCTTGGTTTTCTTGCCTAGATCTTGACATTTTATCTGTGCAAAAGTAGGACAGAGAAGACATAGAAAAGTATATTAAAAAAGAAGCTGGCCCTTTGAAATAGGAGGAATGAATTATGTAAGTGCTTATAACTATGACATACCTGGGTCATTATGAAAGTTTTGAGATACATAAAACTCAAGAAATGTACCATCTACCCAAATGAAGCCCTTCCTGCAAAACTGATAAACTGAACAGGTTGAAACTTGCACAGGTGAGTCAGAAAGGTCATTGTCAACTGCGTTTTTTGGAAGGGAAATAATGGGCTATAACACTGTCTCAAAATTTTCATAGTGACTACATATAAAACATCTTCAGACAAGATGCCATCTCTGTTCTTTTCCAGTTCTTTAATGGCTCTTTTTCTGATTGATAGAATTAGTACAAAGAATAGTGATAACTCCTCCCTCTGCTTGGTCTAATGTTATGATTATTAAAATATGGACTATTTATGTCCAAGTTCACATTGAAAAAAAATCATTCTTAACTTTCTAAGTGTCTGACTTTGATACCATGATTTACAACAATGTTTTCAATTAGTCACCAATACTCTTTAGAGGCAATTACAACATTAATGTAAAATGTTGAATCTGCAAAATTAAAGAAGCATACAGCAAGTTCATGCCCAGACTTGAAACTATGAAGATTGTTATGCTCTAATGTCATCTTCTGTGGGTATGTTGTACTTAATTTTTCTCACAGATCTTCCTTCCCTGCTTTACTTTTATTGGTTTCTTCCTTCTCTGCTTCCATTTCATTATCTATTTACTAATAGCAAACGTATGATGCCATTGCTCTACTAATTAACTGTAGGGGAGGCAGAACTTTACCTCTACCTTCTTAACATCTTTGGCTAGGACTGGGAATTAATTTGACATAGGAGGTTAACAGGAGAACGAGCATGCAAATGTATTTAATGTAAGAATTGTTGACATGGGACCCTTTATAAACAAATGAAGACCCCACAAAGTAGCAAAAGCTAAATGCTTTTATACTGGATTTAACAAAGGAGGCAATTATGGAAAATAATTTAACTATGTGGGGAGGTTAACAAAAGAGTAGGATTATTTTAACAAGGTCTGTTTGTACAGAATTCTTGGCTTTGACTCTGTGTCAGAGAATGTTTCTTTTCTCTGGGAGGACAAATTTCACATAAAGTTGTTCATCTCCTATTTCCAGGAAGAAAAGGAGATGGGAGTGCACTTTTGCTTCTGTTGTATTTCAGGTGCCTTTTGCTCAAAATAATCCTACGTCAAAGCAGCATATTTTGGGATAGCATATTCTGCCAACCTTCCTGCCTCCTCTCAGCTTGTTGGCCCAACTGCTTGTCCTAAATATCTCTCTTTCGGCCAGCTTGACTTCACTATTTACCTGTGTAACAGATGAGGTCAGAAGCTCATCAGAGGATCACTTCACCCTGATGAATGCGGCATTCCTCTGCCCTCCTGATGGCAGCCAGACTCCATCTCATGCAGGAGGAGACCCTTACCCAGGCCTGGAGGCAGAGCTTATTATGTCTCTCCCTAAGAGCCTGCAGTGTCCAGGCTTTCTTTTTATTCAACTCCTTCTTTCTTATGCACTAGATAGAACCTCCTCATCAGCCCTTCTGCTTGTCTGAATGAGCAGAAGGAAAACAACTGGCATTCACATCTCAGGATCCCTATTCATAACTATGCTTTAATTGGTGGCAGCATATGGGTTTTTTTCTCCACAAATTTTTATTTTGGAAGCATTCAAACATACAGAAAAGTTGCAGAAGAGTATAATGCGCTCCCCATACTCGCCACTAAAGAATGTTTTATAGATGCTCTTGTGTCTTGCTCTCCGTATTTCCCATTGATAACTAGGCCATTAGTGTTTGCACAGCAGAGGAAAAGCGAAAGCCTTTGGAACTGTGATGCCTAAGGAGGGAGTCATTTGCCACAGGAGGCTGCTTAAGTTTATATTAAGATTAATTAAAATTAGATGAAATTAAAAATGAAGCAGTTGCACTAGCCACATTTCAAATGCTCAGGATCCACATGTGGCTAGTGGTTACTAAACTGGACAGGCATAGATATAGAATAGTTTTATCATCTCAGAAGATTCCAAGGACAGTGCTTTCAAAGCAAAATGAGTGAGGAACAGGTTCCAGAAACTGGGACGGGGACAAAAATAAATAAGGTCCTGTAACTTTAGGACCTTCTCGTAATTTTTAGCTGTTTATCTGTAGTGAAGCCTCAGGGAAATGGCTGCATGGTGTGCCCACCAGAACTGAGTCTAGGACACAGACCTCAAAGGTCCACTCTGTCCTGATAAAAAGGAACCCAGCAGAGCCTATGACAGGCTGGCACGGCAAGAAACTTCCTCCAATTTCTGCCCACCATGCAGGCCTCTTAGTTCAGGTTGAGTCATAGGAGAGAAGGGCATTGCAGTACAGAGTGAGAATCCATTTCTTACAAATCCAGTGGTACTGATGCTTAGTTTCAGATTTAATTAACTTAAAAATATAAAGAAGTAAAAAACATTTATTGAACACATGTATTTTGGTACTGAGTTTCAAACCCATTTACAAATTTGGTAAAAATTGTCTTTGGGAATTATTTTAAATACAGTATCTGAACACAATTACTTAAAAGATATTATACATGTTTTTGACCACTGGGGGACATTGTTGCCACATACATAAGGCAAAGAAAGTTTTAAAGCAGTGACTCTCAAACATGAGCGTATGTCAGGACGCCTGGAGGACACTGCATTCACTTTCTTTGCATTTTTCGAGAATACACTGTATGGTTACCTGTAATCTCCTTGTTGTAGAATAAAATATCTCACCTTTAAAATGATAATTATGTGAGGTCATGCATATTGTAATTACCTATGATTAGTTATTGCACAATGTATATATGCTTCCAAACAATATATTGGAGGAGTGGAGGAACAAGATGGCTGAATGGAAGCCTTCGGTAGTCATCCCTCCATCAAATTTGACAACAATCCATGCAAACAAGCACTTCAGAAGGATAACCTATGAGCCATCATACTACCTAGTTTTAACATTACATCAAGGAAAATGACACTAAAGAGGGCAGGCACGACAATTTGGTGTTGCCTGAAGCACCCCTTCCCCATCCTCTGGCTGTGTGCCCAGAGGAGGGAAAGAGAAGAGACAGGGGGACTTTGCACTAAAACTTGGGGTCAGGCTACATTCAGAAGAGAAAGAAGAGAATAAAAATAAATAAAGCACATCTACAAAATTTAGAAAATAACCTTAAAAGGGCAAATCTAAGACTAATGGACTTTAAAGAGGAGGTATTGAAAAAGATTTAGGTAGATGTTTATTCAAAGAAATAATGACTTTCCAAACCTAGAGAAAGATATCATATTTTCAAGTATAAGTCATAGAAAACCAAAGAGATTTACCCCAGACAAGGATATCTCAAGGTATTTAAAATCAAGCTCCCCAAGGTCATAGATAAAATGTCCTGAGGGAAGCAACAACAGCAACAAAACCACCAAATATGAAGGAGCTACAATACATCTGGCAACAGACCTCTCGGTGGAAACCTTACAGGCCAGGAGAGAGTGGCATGGCATATTTAAGTTTGAAAGAAAAAACATTACCCTGAAATGTTATGTGCTGCAAAAATATTCATCCAATATGAAGGAGAAATGTAAACTCCAAGACAAACAAAAGCTGAGGAATTTCATCAACACCAGACCTGTCCTACAAGAAATGCTAAAGTTCTTCAATTTGAAAGAAAAAGACATAAAGGACAATAAGAAGTCATCTGAAAGTGTGCAACAAGTAGTAAGGGTGAGTCCAGAAATACAGACTACTTATTGCTATAATCATAGTGTATGATAATTCTCTGAATCCCGCATCAACATCATTGACCGACTGTAAGAAGCATAGCAGAGCAAGTAAACATTGATAGAGAAACAGGGAAATCTGAATTAAAAATTTTAGCATGAGAAAGGTGTGTGTAAAAATGGTCCAGAAGTCAATTCACTGATGAACAAATGCAAACACAGTACTTTCTGTGGGGCAGTTTTTATCCAGTCAACAAGGTATTAAAACACCCTCCCTACTCACCTGATCTGGCCCCTGGTGATTTTTTCTTTACCTGAGAACAAAGGAAATACTGAAGGAAGACACTTTGATGACATTCAAGATATAAAGGGTAATATGATGACAGCTTTGATGGCCATTCATCAAAAGAATTCCAAAATTGCATTGAAGGGTAGACTAAGCCCTGGCGTTGGTGCACAGCTTCCAAAGGACTTTGGGAAGGTGATCTTCAGCACTGAGGTATGTAGCACTTTTTCCAGGATGAGTTAGTTGGTGAACATTATTGTCAGACCTTGTATATCATAAGTAGGAACACTAAAACTTGAATTGATCAAAAACAACTACAACAACTTTTAGAGATATCATAGGAAAAATATGGAATGAAACAACAAAAAGTTAAAAGGTAAAGTAGGGGTGAAGTTAAATTGTAAAATTTTTGTTAGATTTCTCTTTGCTTGTTTATCTGTTGTTGGTAAACAGAGTTGTCATTGGTAATAAAATGCTTTTTGGATGTCTCTTGGTAACAAAAATCCTACAACAAATGCACAAGAAATAAAAAGCAAGAGCACAATACCAAGGCAAACTTTAAACAAAGAAAGACAGGTAATAAGAAGGAAAGAGAAGACCACAAAACAACCAGAAAGTAAATAATAACATGGCAGTAGTAAGTCCTTATTAAAAGTGATAACATTGAATGTCAGTGAAGTGAACTCTTCAATCAAAAGACATAGAGCAGCTGAATGGATTAAAAATACAAGAGGCAATCATATGTTGTCTGCAACAAACACACTTGACCTATAGAGATATACATAGACTGAAAATAAAGGGAAGGGAAAAAACTATTCCATGCAAACATAAATCAAAAAGAAATAGGGATACTTACACTTTCATCAGAAAAAATAGATTTCAAGACAAAAATTATAAAAAGAGCAAAGAAGTTCATTATAAACAATAAAGGAATCAATTCAGAAAAAGACATCACAATTCTAAATACATATGCATATAACATGGGAGCAGCTAGATATATAAAGCCAATATTATCAGAGCTAAGGAAAGAAATAGACTTCAATATAGTAATCATTGGACAGATCATCCAGACAGAAAATCAAAAAAGAAATACTCTCTGATGGGTATTTAGAGAGCATTTCATCTGATAGCTGCAGAATATATATGTTCTCCGCAGTTCATGGCTTTTTCTCAAGGCAAGACTGGTCACCAAACAAGTCTTACAAATTCAAAATGTTAAAATCATGCCAAATATTTTCTCTTATTATAGTGGAATAAAACTAGAAATCAATAACAAGAGGAACATTGGAATATACATAAACACATGGAATTTAAACAATATGCTCTTGACTAACCAGAGGGTTAATGAAGACATTAAGAAAAAAATCAAAAAATTGCTCAAAGAAAGTGAAAATGAAACCATAACGTATCAAACCTATGGGATACAGTAAAGTCAGTAATATGAGGAAAGTTTTATGGCAGTACATCAAAAAGTAGAAAACCTTCAAATAAATTGCCTAATGACATATCACATAAAACTGGAAAAACAAGAACAAACCCAACCCCAAATTAGAAGAAAAGTATGACATTTGAGGGCAGAAATAAATGAAATTGAAACAACAAATTAAAAAAACCTGAAAAGATCAATGAAATACAAATTTGGTTTTTTGAAATAATAAACAAAATTTGACATGTCTTCACCCAGACTAAGAAAAAAGAGGGAAGAACCAAGTAAGTAAAATCAGAAATCAAAAAAAGAGACATTCTGATACTGCAGAAATGCAAAGGATCATTAGAGATTAATATGAGTGAGTGTATGTGCATAAATTGGAAAACCTGGAAGAAGCAGATAAATTTCTAGACACATACAACCTGATAGCATTGAACCAGGAAGAAATCTAAAACCTGAATAAACCAGTAACAAGTAACAAGATAAGAGCAGTGGTAGAAAGTTTGCTGTCAAAGAGTAAACCAGGACTCTATGGCTTCACTGATGAGTTTCTCCAAGCTTTCAAAGAAAAACGAATCCAATCCTACTTACATTATTCCCAAGGAATCAAGGAGGAGGGAATAATTATGAACTTATTCTATTAGGACTGTTTCACACTGATACCACACCTAGACAAAAACACAACAAAATACAAACATTACAGGCCAATATCTCAGATGAACATAGGTGAAAAAAATCCTCAAAAAACCCCCAAAGACTAGAACGCCAAATTCAACAACACATTAAAAAGAGTATTTATCATTCAAGTGAGATTCTTTCTTAGAATACAAGGATGGCTCAATATTTGCAAATCAATCAATATCATACAAAGAACAAAGGAATAAACCATATTCTCATTTCAACTGATGCTGAAAAAGCATTCAATAAAATTCACTGTCCCTTCCTGATAAAAAACACTCAAAAAAAAAAAAAACTGAATATAGAAGGAACTTACCTCAACACAATAAAAGCTGTGTATACACATCCACATCTATTATCATAACAAATGAGGAAAAACTGAATGCCTTTCCTTGAAGAGCTGGAACAAGACAAGGATGCCAACTCTCACCACTGCTATCCAACATAGTACTGAAAGTTCTAGGAAGAGAAATCAGATGAGAGAAAGAAAGGACAACCAAATAGGGAAGGAAGAAATCAAATTATCATTGTGTGCAGATGATTTGATCTCATATGTAAAGAAATCTAAAGACTCTGCACACATACTCACACACACAAAAAAACCTATTAGACTTGATAAACAAATTCAGTAAAGTTTCAGGATATAAAATTCATACAAATATGAATACCATGTCTATATTCTGATAGTAAACAATCTGAAAAAGAAACTCTCATCATATAAAAAAATAAAATAAAAATGGATTCAAGGCTTACATCTAGGACATGAACCCCTAAAACTACTAGGAAAAAATAATGGGGAAATCCTCCAAGACATTGGTCTGGGCAAAAAAAAAATTGTAGAGGACTTCAAAAGCAAAGGCAATCAAAGCAATACAGACAAATGGGATTACATCAAACTAAAAATCTTCTGCACAGCAAAGAAAACAATAAACTGAAGAGACAATAGACAGTGAGAGAAAGTATTTTCAAGCAATTCATACTGACAAGTGATCAATAACTAGAACATATAAGATCAAATAGCTCAACAGCAAAAAGAATTAATAATCAGATTAAAACATGGGCAAAAGATCTGAATACACATTTCCTGAAAGAAGATATATAAATGACCAACAGGTATGTGAAAAAATGCTCAACATCACTAAACATCAGAGAAATGCAAGGTAAAGCCACAATGAGGTATCATCTCATGTAGACTAGAATGACTTATTAAAATGATTGCTGGTGAGAATGTGGGGAAAATGGATTCATTTATACACTGTTGGTGGGAATGCAAATTAGTGAAGCCACTCAGGAAAGCAGTATAGAGGTTCCTTAAAATACTAGAAGTGGAACTACCATGTGATACAGCAATTATACTACTGGATATACAGCCAAAAGAAAATGTCAATATATTAAAGAGGAATCTCTACTCACATGTTTATACAGCACTATTCATTATAGTGAAAATATGGGATCAAACTAAGTATCCATCTATGCATGAATGGATATAGAAAATGTACACATATACAAAAGAACATTATTCAACCATAAAAGATACATGAAATCCTGTCATTTACAGCAACATAGAGGGAACTAGAGGTCATTATTTTAAGTAAAATAAGCCAAGAACAAAGAGACAAATAGTGTATGCTCTTGTTTATATGGTAGACTAAAAAAGAGGATATCATGAAGAGAGAGACTCGATTGGTGGAGGAAGTGGAGCATGAAGACAGGATGGTAAATGGGTAGAAGTTACACACTTAGGAGAAACAAGACCTGGTGTCTGATAGATCAGTAGAGTGACTATAGTTAACGTTATCTGACTATACATTGCAAAATAACTAAAACGGAATAATTTGAATGTTTCTGGTGTAAAGAAAAGATATTTTTAAGGTGAGAAATATCTCAGTTGCCTGATTTGATGATATGAATGTATCAAATGATCACACGTACTGCAAAATAGATACTCCTACTACGTATCAATTGAAAAATGATGTTTACTTCAACATGGCAGCCCTTAAAATACAGTAATTCATTTTTGGATGCAATTCAGATACTATCAAGGAGACTGTATTTGTCAGGGTAATCTGGAGGTAGGTTCCATTTTAGAGTAGGATCAGATGCTGAGACACAGGCTTCCTTATGACATGCATACACCCTTGCAGAGCAGAGTAGAAAGAACATGGTCATGAAAGATGTGGAAGGTTCCTATCATGTTCCACATGTTCCTGAGAACTGGATGCTCCTCAGTTATGTTGGTAAAATTTTTCCTTAGATAGTTATAATATTATACCAAAATCAGTGCATAGAGAGCAATCATAGCTTTTTAGGAGACATCTTTTATAAATTATCTTAAAAGTCCATGAAGTTAATGTGAGGTTTACTTGATTTACCATGATAATTATAATAGATTTTTTCTGCTACCAGAAATTGTCTTTATTCTCAGAAAAATAATGTTTGAATCTAAAAGAGACATTGGAAATGATCTTCCAAAACCCCTTATTTTGTAAATAAGATTCCAGAGATTTTATTGGAAGAACAGTATTTCTGGTCTTCTAGAAGAGTAATTGAGAGAGAGCAGTTTTAAAAGTTTAAAAAATTAAGTAAGTGTTTTTGGTGTAACATGTATATGGTAGGAGATAGGGAGCCAGTGTCATCCTTTGGTATGTGGCTATCAAGTTTTCCCAACACCATTTATTGCATAGGGAATCCTTTCCCCAGTGTATGTTTCTGTTTGCTTTGTCAAAAATAAGTTGATCCTAGGTATATGAGATCTGAAAATTAAGTTCATGAGCTCATTCTAGAAAAAATGTTTTGAAGGGTGGGCTAGGCATTGGCATCATTGTATACCTTCCTAAGGGGAGTACTTCAAAGTTGACTGTTGTGATATTCAGCAATTAGATATGTAGCACTTTTTCTAGGATGAGTTCATGAACGTAAGTGTCCTTTTCTCATAAGGTTTTATTTTGGGGTTCCTTTTCTTATGATTTTTTTATTTCAAAATCTTAATTAAGATGTAACAAGTGTTTTGTTACATGGAAATCTTATATAATGCTTAAGTCAGGGCTTCTTTTGTGTCCATCACCAGGTAGTGTTCCTTGTACCCAGCAGGTAAGTTTTTATTCCACACCTGCCCTCCTTCCCTACATGCTTCTTGGTTCTCATGTCCTTCATGTTGCTTCGCACGTGGATTCTCTATTTTGTTGCCTTGGTCTATGTGTCTACATTTATACCAGTACCATGCTGCTTGTTTACTATTGCCTTGTAATGTAATTTGAAGTCAAGGAATGTGATGCCTTGAGATTTGTTCTTTTTGCTTAGGATTGCTTTGGCTATTTGAGCTCTCTATGTTGTTTCATATAAAGTTTAGAATTTTTTTTTAGATCTGTGAAAAATGAGGTTGATATTTTGGTGGAAATTAAATTGAATCTGTGTAAATCACTTTGGACAGTATGAACATTCAACAGTGCTGATTCCTCCCATTCATGAGCATAGGCTGTTTTTCCATTTGTTTGTGTTACCTATGATTTCTTTCTGATGTGTTTGGCCATTCTTGTAGAGATCATTCACCTCTCTGGATAAATATACTCCTCAGTATCTTCTTTTCTTATCAGATACTGTAAATGGCATAGAGGTTCTTATTTGACTCTCAGATTGACTGTTATTAGTATATGTACATGTTTCTGATTTGTATACATTAATTTTGTAACCCAAGGCTTTACTGAATTTATTTATCAATTCCAGGATTTTTTTGTGATGTCTTTATGGTTTTTTAGATAAGATTATATTTTTCTTAAATAATACATGTATTGTTTTTACAATCCAGAAAAAAAAATAGTAAACTGCAATGAAGTTTATAGACCTAATGAAACAACCTAAGTGCTGTCCTCATTCCCTGTAATAATTATTTAATTTTCATGGTTATCATATGATGCTAATTTGGTAGAAGAAGAGTTATAAGTCCTTCAGATATGAGAATAGTCATTAGCTTACAAGTTCATCTTTCCTCACTAAATGACCACCAGTTCCTCAGGGAGGTTGTCCTGCACAAAGCCCAGCTAAAATCCAGCCCATGTCTCACTTGCTGAACCCTTTGACCTGGTGCATACTGATTCCTTCAGGGCAGAAAAGAGGGACATTGCCCTAATTTTTACAAATCTCTGAGTGAGTTTATTGTGTCTATGATGAAAAAAGTATGTTTTCTTTTAGTTAATCTAAATCATATATGCATAAGTAATTTTGTTCTGTTTATTTAACCCATATTGCTGAGAAGTCTTTGACACACAAGAGTATTGTACTGATTCAAACACTAACTTAGGGGTATTACTTGGTAAAGCCACCGCATTTCAACTTTTGAGCGTTGTATTGATTAAGTACTGTAATCTGGTGATGGTGGGTTCCTGAAGGCATGAATCCTCACCAGGCTATCTACACTGAGCCAGACTCTCCCAGACCTGCTGGATCACAAGACTCTCCTGGAGAGCTCGCCATAGCTTTCACCTTTCTCATTTTGTTAGTAAAGCTCAGTAGACATGTTCAAGCCTTTCCCTGGGTTTTCTGGTTTAATTTGAGGAAAGGTGTGGAATCTTATTTTTAACTACTTCCCTGGTAAATTTTTTACCATTCCCTGGTAAATTTTTTATCATTAGATGAGTTTAAAAAATAAAAGCATTCCAAGATCATGGAAAGGCAAGAAAGATCACATATAATAATAGCTCAGGGACTTGAAGGTGACCCTAGTGGTGTTATCCTGGGACTGACTAGGATGTTTAAAGCATGATCCAGGGAGGGTGCCATGGAATTATCTAGGTCTTGGTGTAAGGAAAGGGTAATACTGAAGTTTTAAGACATACTTAGCTAGTTCCATACTAAATTTTATACAAGTAATAATGAGTTTTATTTTAGCAAGTCATGACACATAAGAAACAGAATAATTTCTGCTGTAGTATAATGATGTCATTCCGCATTATCCTCATCTCTGAGACAAATATTTCTGGGTACTTTAGCCATTCCCCATAGGTCCTATTAACTACCTCCTCCTATATTTATACCATCCCCATCTTATAGTTACTATACTTTGCTCTAGCATTTCAGCTACCTCACATTATCAATCATTCTAACTCAATAGACATTTTTCCTAAGGTAGGGCAAATGGCTGCCCTTATCACTGGAGATGATCAAAGGCACAATTTGTTTGCCTTGAAATTTTTTTTTTTTATGACCGCAAGAAATACTGCTGAACAAGACATTTCTTCACCATCCTCGATGAAAGATGAACATTAATAATGCAGATAAAAATCAGGCCAAGTAATGCTGGAGAGAAAATAAAGTCCAGTGGCCCTAATTCCTTTTTAGAAGATAGGAATAAAGAAATTTAAAATGGCATGCACAATAATTCTACCATAGCAAGGAATGAGGTGAGTCCTCATAACCCTTATATTCTAAAAAGTTAAAAATCAATTTATGGGCGCATACCTTGACAATATTTGTGTACATACATGTCTAAACCTACACCTACAATTATAACCCTGTCTTTACAGGTAATAGATAGTATTTGGGCTTTTATGCATGGGCACTTAAATATTAGTCATATTATCCAATATTACTATAATGTAACAAGGTCTATTTTCATTTGTAATTTTTATGATGTTTATTACTTCAAACATTTTACATATGACAGCCCTCTGATACTGTATATGAATAAAGAAAACTGATTCTAGAAGGATAAATAACTTTCAAAAAAGAACTATTTAGAGTAATGATAGAAATTAACTCATTTTCTCCCTTACTGCATAATTGCTGATCATCCTGTTTGCCTGGCACTAGATAGGATCATCTCTACCTATCAGGCAACCGTGTTTTCTTGTGACAGTATAGCAGTGAGGATGATAAACAGCCACAACCCGAACTTCCAGTTACACATAAAGGTGGGTTAATTGCTATAAAATAGCTTATAGAAGGTCACCCTACATCCAGGTTTGCCTACAGCAGTCTTGGTTTGTGCCTGTTATTTGGCACAATGAACAGCCTTCACTGACCAAAGTGTCTGGGTTTGGACATATATTCAAAATACCAAAGAAATTCATAAGAGAAAAAATTCTCTTCCAATAATAACAAAAAAAGCTGTCATGGCATCTTGAAGAATAGGTTTGGTTGAAGAAAGTATTCAAGGTTTATGTCTCATCATGTCTTGCCTGTGTTCTCTGAGTAACTTCCTCAATTATGACTCTGCTTTCTGTTTTCTTTGCCTTAAGACAGATCATTCACAACACACCCACCTATACTTCTTTTATAAATCTCTAAATGGATTTTCATCACCAAAGCCCCCACCATGCATTTAACTAAGACCCTTTAAAGTTTCCGAATCCTGTGTGGGTCTCAGTCACTGCCAGTGTTCATTTTTCACATTAGTGATATTGAACTGTTGCAGATTTTCTGAATTGCAAGATTGTTCTTCATTTTTATATGTGTCATGAATTGTCATCAGAAAAAGAAAGACTTAGCTAGTAATTATGTGTCTGGAACTGCTGATCTGAAAGCATTGCTTCCATTAACTCATTTATTCCTCTTAAGAAAATCATTACCATTTACAGAAGATACAATTGAGGCAAACGGATGGATGTTAAGAAATTTTCAGTAAGTAAGAATTATTTCAGTAAGTAAGTAATATCAGTATGTAGGTGATATTTGAATCCAGGCAATCTGACTCCAGAGTCTATGCTTCTGATGACACTAGTCTATAATTTTTTTTTTTTTTTTGCTGTCCAAACTGTCTTATCTCTTTTATTCTTCAAAACCTTGATCAGAAGTTACCCACTTATAATCTTTCTTCCTTATATCCTCACATAGAGTTCTTCACCCATTCCTCAATTAATTCTGTAATTTATACTTATTTATTTTGCTGAACTAGAGGGATAACTTGAACAATAGCAGATACTGGGGGAGACAGTGACTTCTAGCTAGTTGTGATGATGGGTGAGTGAAAGGAGAGAGCAAGGAGAGGCCAGTTCTTGTCACAGTAAGTTGAAGGGGGTAGCCAAATATGCAACAGACAGTAGGAACTGCAGCACCAGCTTCCAAAAAGGCTAATGCTGCAATATTAATCTAAAAGGAGAAAAAATAATAAAGGTAAAGGCAAAGAATCAACGGTGTGGGAAGAGGACTAAGAGAGTCTACTTTTACAGAAGACAAAGGAAAATGTAATTTCAAGGAGAAGGTGTGATGATCATCGCCATCAAATCCTATAAATTTGCCACACACGACGACTGAATAAAAACTCATTTTAGAGTGGTAGAAGTAGCAATCAGATTTGATAGTGTGAAGGCGAGAGAAAGTGTTCTAGAAGAATAAGACTCCGTATTGTTTCCGCATTTGAATCTGTTAGAGTCACAACTTCTTTCAAACAAGCTTGGAGAAAAAGAAATGAGACCTATCTCTCAATGTTCCCTATTAAACACATACATTGTGGCACATTTACTTACCTCAGGAGCAGCGAGTTCATAAAATCCTGGTGAAAAAAACAAAATTTCCTCCAGCAATATATTTTTTCCTGAAGAATTTATTATTAAAATTACAATTTTTTTGTAAATTTATTTTAAGAACTCTATGGTATCCACATCCCCTAAATAAAGGTTACATTCCTGAAGGAGAAAAGAAACAAATGCTGTGGTTAATGATTGAATTTCTCTGTGAACATCGCGCCACAGGAGAGGTATCCATGATAACCAGAAACAGAATATGTGTAGCTTTGCTCCATGTGGGTAATTGTTCTTTGTTACTATGTCCATTTTTTTGCTTTTTGTTTTCCACGGCTTTCCTCATCACATCACTGGGAAGAATAAGAGCTGGAACCACATTGTGAAAACTAAAGCTGCTTATGTCAATGTGATTATTCACAGTCAAATTCTCTCGTAAATGCCACTGGGACTTTCTTTTCAATTGAACCAAGACTGAAGAAGGTAAGTACACAGCTCCGGTTTCAGAAGCTCATCTCTAAAAAGTACGAAGTAACAGGGGACAGTGGATAAAGATGGATCAGGGTTTAGCAACGTTATTCTTCAAGATTGGAAAAACTGGTTTTGAAGATGCCAAGGCAGACTAAAGGATCAGTCAAGGGGGAGAGAATAAAGATACAGGTGAAGGGGAAGAATTCATGGGACAAAGCATCTGAGAATGTCAGAATGGGAAAACTGATCCCGGCAAAGATGGAAGAAAGGGAAGAAGGGAGGGAAGAAGAATTGAAGGTGGGAGAATGGGAAAAGAAGAGGGGAAGGAAAAGAAGGAGAGCAAGTGGAAGAGAAAGAAAAGAAAGAAAAGGGAATGGAAAAGGCGGAGGTTGGAAAGGAAGGGAGGGAAATGAAAGAAGACTTGGGCAATGCCTGCTTGTTTCTGGGTGACGACAGTGACAGAATTGTATCTGCAAATATGAGTGGAGTTCGGAGGATTTCATAAGGGACTTGAACACTATCAAGTCGTCAGTTGACATTGCCGATTCTCCACCTGTGACCTGAAGAATTTCTTGGTGATTTGCAGCTCTCGCGGCCACACTCGATTGCCTGGAGCGTTTTCCTCTGAGTCTAGTGCCTTTGCTGACTGATTAAATCGATGTTGATGGACAACCTCAGAGGAACATTCCCACATGCCAGGAAGAACAGCACTATCAGCTGTGCCTTAGTGAAGCAGTATTTTTTTTTTTTATTATGAACATTTTACTAAGTTCATAGTGATTTAGAAACACATGTATTTTCTTACACAAAAATATAAAATTCCAGTTCACACATGAAGAATATGCAATTACAGGACGTATTTGCTGTCTCTTATATGCAAAGTCCATATAGTTTGAATGTGGAAGCTTCGTGGTACATGTAAATAAACGTACAAACTTAGGTGGGAGAGTCGTCTATCCCCGTGATTCCTAGAGTTTTGGATTTCATGCACCAGTATAATAAAATCAAAGGACCAACCCAGGGTTGCCAATTTTCATTTAGCCAAATAAAATGTTGAAACAAAGAACCCATTATCATTTATTCTCACCATCATTTCAAAAAAAATGTAACATTAAATGATTTTAGTCTTTAGAAAACCATCTAAAAGACACAATTTAGAATAAAGATCATCAAATTGAGTATGCTCAGCTTTGTAAATATTTATAACATTATTCTTAATTTCCTGGCTTACCTACAGGCATAGAGAAACCTTTTCATGGGGTCGCTGCTCTGTGGAACTGTGTCTGGAATGATGATTTATGCCCTCAATCTCTGGGCCCCAGTTTAGCCAAGAGCCCCCTATTGTCATGTGGACAGAATCACGATGTGGAGATCACAAGGTTCCAAATTAAAACTGTTTAGTTTCAAAACCTGGGGTCTTAGCCACTATGCCACAAATCTCTCCTAAAATAGTTTTTGTTCTAGCAAATGAGGATTATAGTGGAGAGCAAGAAACGTCATTAACTTAAGCGACTCTTCAGAAAGAGGACTGCTAGGAATTGAGAATTGGACTTAATATCCAGCACACTGTGAAGTGGTTAGAAACATTCAAATTTAATGTTGAGGGGAGAAATCATAAAGTCCAGGACATGAGAAATGGATAATAGCATGAACACACACACATCAACTTTCAACAATATACCAGCAAAAAACGAACCACAATAATTCTCCCTTTTAAACATACACCCACACACACATCTATAGTTCTGCATCTACATGTATACATGCAATTCATTTTCCTTTCAACCCACTTGAGAGTGAGCTGCAGACATCATTCTATTCACCGCTAAGTACTTCAGTAGGTATTTTCTAAGAATAAGAAAATTTTCTATTTCATGTAATAGACACATAGCCTTAATAAAATTAGGAAAATTAACACTATCAATAACTAATCAACAGTCCATATTCAAATTAGTCAGCTTTCCTTTAATATTCTTTACACTATTATTTTTCCAGTTTGATATCTAGTCCAGAGTCCTACATTATTTTAGTCGTCATAGCTCTTCAAACTCATGCCCTTAGTCATTCTTGGTTTTTCATGACATTGACATTTTTGAAGCATTCAGTTCTGTTATTTTATGGACTGTTCTTAATTTGGTTTCCCGTATGGTTATATTCTGTTTATGAAATGTTGACTATCTACCAAGAAGATATGTGACTTTTCCCAGTATATTTTATCAGGAGACACATAATATGTCTCCTAATGGTGTCTTTCAAGTTAGTGTCTTCTATGTTTTTCCACAGTAAATTTTCTTCTTGAAAACATTTTTAATTAATAGAAGAGAGATACTTTGAGACAATATCAATTTTCTATTCCTCATCAAACTTTCACCCAGGGTTTTAGCGTTTATTGATGATTCTTGCACAAATCAAGTTTCATTATGATGATTGCCAAATGCTGGTATTCTAACTCTTCTTATTTCTTCTACATTTTTAGTTAACATTCTGTTGTAAGAAAGATGTTTCTTCTTCTTCATTTATCAGCATACACATGTGGATTCTTCTTCCATTCAATCAGCTATAGTCTATCACTAATCATTATTTATTTGATGCTCAGGTGGCCCCAAATTTGGCTAATGGGAAACCCCCTGTAGTTGATTCCTGAGTCCTATTAACATTACCTCATCATTTGAGCATTGATTATTTTTTTGTACAATGAATATTAAAATACCAAAGTGAGTGTGGAGATCTATATTGTTTCATAAGTTCTCTTTGTATTTGGAAATGTATCAGTGAGTGTGGGTATGGCTGTGTAGTCTAAGAAAATCTGAAGGGTTTATCTTCTAAGTCTTACTTACTTTGGCCAGAAATAGGAAATGGTTTTCAGCCACTATTGAACAGAATTGTCACATTGTTTTAGGATGATGATGTTATGAAGAGACAAGGTCAGTGAATTGTCCAAGGATGGGAATAGTACTGTACATTACTGTTCATTTTCTGGTCAAGGTTACGTTCTCCCTTCTGACTTCACCTGATGTCAAGTGAAGGCGTTTCTTTCCTTAGAAATGTAGATACATTTATATAGACTGTTAATTTTACTATCTGGACTATCCAATAACCTTTCTATGAACTTTGTGAATTCTCTGCTTGTCTTCCTTGTGGGTCCCCAGTTACTATTTTTCTAACTGCCAAAGCCAATTAGATTAAGTCCCAAATTGATGCAAGGCAAATTTCTGCCTCTTGCTGACTTTCACAAGCTATTTAGCTTTTTATCAGCCAGGCAGGAAACAGATGGCATGCTGAAAGGAGGCATAGAGAAGGTTTTCCTGAAGGGGCTATTTACTAAAGTGTCAGCAAGGTTAGAGGAAATCTATAAGGAACAGGGAAGCAGTCCCAGGCCAGCAACAGGCCTAAAGGACCAAGAGGAGGAATGACTACTAGACCCTAGAGAAAGTAGCTGTAGCCATAGGAGGGGGCCGTCTTTCTGGAGTTGACTTTCATGAGAGGGGTGCAGTCACTGCCAAGACAGGGCACCCCAGCAGAGAAGGAATCTGCTAGTTCACTCCTCTCCTTGCTCCTTCCCTGCTGGTGCTTCCCGTTTGCCAGACCAATTGGGAGTTAAAGGGGGACCCATTGTTGCAATGTTGTCACGGTCCTGGGACACACAGCAGGGTGGAGAAGCATGGAGAATGGTTCTGTAGGAGCAGACAAAGTATCTCACTCACACATGGCAACTCAAAATTTGTTAATGATAATCTAAGGGCCTCTTTTCCTATTAAATAGCTCAAGTGGCCATCACCATCGCTCTGGTTCCCATACTTTTCTTGGAGGCTCTAGCTTATGCTCTGGTATCAGATCTTTCTTCTCACACACCTGCTATTTATAGCCACTATGGTGGGTCATTCCTCCCAGTGATATTTCTACCTGAGGTTTTCTCATCTGTCCAGGTAGGCCTGTGTGTGTGTGTGTTTGTGTGGGTGTGTGTATGTATTTAGCTTCCCTTCTCCCCCAATTTGTAAAACAAATAAAAAATCTCTATCTTATTATAATATGCTGTTAACAAAATGTAACTGGGCAAACAATAAAATAAAAACTGTAATCTTTATTAGTTTTGCATATTTTTAATGTTGGTTAGCATCATTTAGGGTAATAGTAGCATTTTCCAGCATGCAGTCCACGAATACAGTTTATCTAAGTAGTTTTAAGAAAAAGAGGAGCGTATGGTTTGCTTCTGTAAGAAACACAAGATGTCCTGATGTAACTGACTATGTAAGTTCACTACTCTCTTTTATGTGGGGGAAAAAAAAAACCCTATGGAGCCCACATTATATTGAGAACAAGATAGAGCAGCATGACTCTAAAGAAATGGAAACATAAACAGAAGTTGGAAAAAAAGATCAAAAATTAAAAATAAGCACTTAATTCCGTTAGTGCAGGTACTACCCAACACGTAAATAAAATTTTATACCCTTTCCAATTGCAAAGCATCATTTAAATGTGAGTGGTGAACCTATTTTGCCCCTTCAAATTAGAAAATAATCTAAAATTAGCAAATGTAATAAAAAAGCAGACATCTACAACTATCCAGTCTTGTTTTCATTTCTTAGTTAGCAAATTTCTTCCATGAAAAAGTACTATGGACATAAAGTAAAAAAAGTGATCGTGGTTATCAACCTGAAGATAATTTCCTTTTCATATTTATGTACATAATGCTGAAAAATAAAATAAAATGACTTTTTACAGTATTTATATTTACTTATAAAATTCTAAACACATCTTTAAGGTTAAGCAGTGTTTTCTTTTTAAACATGTCTGTACAGTCTGGCTATACACCATATGTTATTCACTTAACATTTAAAAATAACCAAAAAGCTGTTAAAGTGCTGCAAACTATTGCTTAATGACTTAAAGAAATGAGATTTGTTGAACAATTTCCTTGACTTTCCCACTGACATATGGTTTCTCATAAAGGAGATTCTGAGCAGTGGGAGAAACCAGATACAGCAGCCTGGTAATATAAACATGCATTGATAGCATCCAAAGTATCTACAGTGGTACAGAGTACATTGTATTACCTGTGTAAAGCTTGCACTCTACATTTCTTGTGGTACATATTTGATGCAATAAATACTGTGCTTAGGTCATTATTTGTTTGCTCAAACGTGCACCACAGGGTAAAATGACTATTTACATAATAAATAGCATTTCATTAACATATACAGTGTCAACCTTGCTGAGAGCTGAAGATGGCTAAACAAAGTACAGGATTAAGCAGGAACTTATAAAGGGTTATTTTGGTCAATTCAGTCTTCTGGGGGAGGGGGCCACGGGGGGGGCAATATTCATTATTCAGGGTTTCTTTTTTTTTCTTAATACGAAAACAGAAACATAACATTTATGACACCAGACATTTGAATGAAGTTTGCACGTGCTAATATTTAATGGTGCCTACCCAAATCTGATCTACTTGGTCTGGAGTAGATTTGACAAAGCAAGATCAACAAAGCACTTCCACCTCTCAGCCAGTTACCCCTCCCAGAAACACGGATGGCGTTTAAGAACTCGTTGCTGTTCTCGTGACTTTTTCTCATGCGGGGTCTCTAAGTGCAGCGTGCCTCATGCAAACCACTTTTGTGTATAGATGGGAGGGCCTGCGGTTGCCGTACCCCTGGTGGCACACCTGATCATGAGGTCCTTTAGTCTATTTCCCAACAGAAACCCCATTTACAAAAATAGTCACATATAATAAACATATGGATTAAAAAAAAGATGAATCCACTAACAGATTTTGTAAAAATGTGACAAATGTGGCAGTTGAAATGCAAACAGTGGATACAATTACTACACTAAAGTGTTTCATGTTAAACAACCCCCAAATTATAGGTTTGCACCCCTTTAAAATGGTCCCTACGGTCTGAGTAGCCACTTTGTCTCTGGTCTTCAGCAGTGTCAGCTGGTAATGAGAACAGTAACCTCCTGTCAAGGTCGTCTCCTCTTTACACAGAGTCAGTTGCTGACAAGGGGTCACTGTCTTATAGTAGGCACTGACCTTAAGTAGATTTGTGTAAAAACAGTCAGTTTGGCATTGACCTCCAGAAGGAGTTCCGTGGACAAAAATACATCACCTTCGCAGGCTGTAAACAATTTGTCACCCGATATTTTTATTTGTTTGTGTTTATTTCCCTTTGGCTTTTTCGTCTTTGCCTTCTTGCTCGTGTTTTTCCACGATTGGCTTTGTCACCCGATCATAGGAAGGCGGACAAACTGCAGTGGACATGGTCAGATCAGTTTTCTCTGTAATAGAGTTTTCATTTATTCTGTCAATTATCATGTCTTCTTTTACAAGAAGATTAGCGCCACCTTTGATTTTGTTTTTATTATACGTAAATGAAGCTTGTTTTACAGTTCTCTTTAAAAGGTGGCGCCTGTAAGCTCGCTGAATAATGACAGCGGATACTTCCTCTTGTTTTCGTTTTAACGTAGTCGTGATTGGCTGATAGGAGACCTTGGAAGGGTTGGAAGCCATGAATCGCTCTTCCATCTGGATGCGGAGAGCGTCCATCTCTCCGCTCTCTCCCAGAACCCGTTTTGTAAATGCAAATAAGATGTCCAGACAGTGGATACGGTCGCCACTCACCATTGGCAAATCCATGGCAATGAGCTGGAGTTTGTTTGGTTGTGGCAAGTTGAGGGGAGGTTCCAGAGCAGCAGCAAACTGGGATAGCTTTTCAAATTCCATGAATTGGGTCGCATCGGGATCGAACTTCTCCCAGACCTCATAGAACATCTCAAAGTCATCCTCGCTCAGAGGCTCTGCACTTTCTTCAGTAGCAACACTGAAGTTCTCCAGGATGACGGCGATGTACATGTTCACCACCACCAGAAATGATATGATGATGTAACTGACAAAGAAGAAAATCCCAACAGATGGGTTCCCGCAGTCCCCCTTCACTGAGCTTCCAGGGT